>JAECUM010028116.1:0-85022 GCA_016617855.1 Megalonaias nervosa | reverse complement strand
TGTGTGTGTTGTATGTATATATGTACTATGTGCACATGTTTGTATGCATGTATGTATACATGTATGTGTGCATGTATGTATCTATAAGTATGTGTGCTGTATGTATATATGTATGTGTGCTGTTTGTATATATGTATGTGTACATGTATGTATATATTTATGTTTGCTGTATGTATATATATGTATATGTACATCATGTATATATGTATATGTAAATATATGTATATATGTGGTATAATGGCATGTCAGTACAATACTTGCTGTATGGTGCTGAGTTAAAGTTAAAATGAAAAGATGTAAAATTGAAGAAAATAATTTTGTTTAGAAATGGGCCAACATTTTGTTGTCATGTTATTGTCTGAGTATAGTTTATGAATGATAATTCATGTTTATAATTGCTGGAGACTTCTAGAAGTTTCATAATGGCAAGGTGTTTAATTGTTGATTACATTCTGGTATCATTATGGTTCCAGACAGTTTTGATAATGAGCAAGATTCAGGCATATTAATAAGGTGATCCTGCTTTGGATTGGCTTAGCTTGTTTCCACTCCAGAGGCCATATTTCTGGTCTGCTTTTGATCAGGGTTATATCATCAAGGTGTCTGACAGTTTTGATAATGAGTAACATCTGTGTGATCTTGTATCAATATAGCTGTGTCAAGACTATTATTTATTGTCAGATTTTGATCAGAGTTGTTAAATAGTCTTATATCATCAAGATGTACAAGTTTGATTAGAAGCTGGATCTAAATGTACATGGTTACTGTGTACCAGTCTTGAGACAAGATATAGATCAGATTTTAGACAAAGCTGATAAAAAAGCTCACATTATTTTAGTCATAGACAGGCTGTATAAAATGAGATCTGCCTGTATTAATGAGGTGATTTTGTATCTGACTGCCTTAGCATGTTACTTGTATTGAGACCATATTTCTCAAGTGATTTTAATAAAATACAGTAAAGATGTTTATATCAACCAGATCTTGGATAACTTAAAGTGTGTGCTACAGCTATGCCTGTTAGTTATGCCTGGAACAACATTGATTCAGATTGTAGTAAAATAATTGATATCCATGTTGGAAGATAGCTTACTTAGGGTTATGTTCACACAGTACTACAGAAGCTTGGTTAGTGAAATGGTCAGCTGTTACGTAAGAAAGGTGAGCGAAATTAGGCCGGTTTTGGTCTCTTGTTACATACAAGGTGACAGACATATTTTAGTGATATAATATTTGGATAATGACAATAAAATAATGGTTATATAATGAAAAAATTGTTTGAAAAATTATGCTGAATTTGATTGGGCCTTAAATATTTCATTTGAAATATGATCAAAATTACTATTTCAGGGACTAGTGACCAAGTGGAATACAGTGATTATTCTCAGAATGCTGTCTCTGTTGGTTTAATTTCTGGACCAAATAGCTCTCAGCAGAGTATAACAGTTGCTGAACAGATTTCTGACTCCATAGATATTGATGAAATCTCTCCCATATGTCCTGGTGCTGATGAAGCCATTTCCACAGATGAAACCCAGGAGACTGGAAGTAATACTAATATGAATGACGCAGGTATGCGGTCATGGATCATGAACATACCATTGGAACAAAGGAATGATAATATCCATCAAATGTGAGTAAGAATCCCAAAAGATTTTTCCAGTTGAATTATCTAAACATACAGGGATTTACTTCATGATTATTTTCTGTCCATTTATTGGACACTCTTGTCTTTCAAAACCTAGCTGATATTATTGATCATTAGTAATTTCTCATACTCAGAGAATAAATATCTTTAGAGTTCAAATTATTTGACAATATCACATTGCTTTCATCAGCAAATAACGTTGATCACGTGACCTATAATGATCACATGATACGAGGAGACTGCTTTAGATGGGTGGTAATTAAAGTCTCTTGTCCCTGTTTAATGTTGGCCTCCACTGTCATATTTTGATTGCCTCTGTCACCTTCCTTTTCCATATATTGTCCTCTGATGCGATCACCTTGGATTGGTTGAGGATGATGGAATGGCCCATATTGCTACAGTGTTCATGTATGACCGATGACTCCGTACTGTTGTGTACCTTAATCCTGGCTTCTAACATTGCCTGTTTCCCCGATGTAATCCTTCTCACAATCATTACATTGATATAATAAACCACCCCACATTTTTCAAATTTTCAGTTTTGTCCTTCACATGTGTAAGTTGTCTTTGCGATATACATTGATTTCATGTTGTCCGAATGCCTTTATAGGTCACGTGATCAACATTAGTCGCTGATGAAGGCAGTGTAATATTGCCGAAAATTTCGAACTCTGAAGATAATTATGCTCAGAATATGGGATATTACTAATGATCATGAATTATCCAGAGCAAGGAAGCATCTTTTTCAGTTAACTGATATTCATGATATACATATTACATATGACAAGGAAATACTTCTAGGAATTTTGCAATGGGTTTTCTTACACTATCACAAATCCTGGTTTTTAATTCTATTGGTCAAAGCCCAGAATAACATATGGGATGATCTGTTGTCCATTGTCTGTCATCTGTCAGCACATTCGTTATTGCTACTTCATCTGAATGGATGGTCATATCATGATAAACATTTTTGTTAATAGACTTCTCATGAGGAGTAGTTGGTCGTAAATGGAGACATGCCTCAAATTGTGCATGAATGTCTCAAACTGGTTTAGCTACCATGATATGCTCTTTGGCAAAGCACTTTACTGCAGTTGTCTTGGCACTAATTAACCTTGTGTTGTTGTGTCATGAAACTCCAAAATCTGAATCAAACTGTTTCAATAATTAATCAATATCCACACCAAGTATGTTAAAAAATTCTTGGTTTGATAAAGAACCACAGTGGCTCATCGTTAGCTTGGCCAACTCAAAATATCAAGGGTGCAGTTTCAGATCCTACCACAGGACCAGCCCAGGGCAACTACCATGGTGAACTATATTTACCTTGGCACCAAATAACCAACTTTTATTATATATTTCACAGTGAGATATTGAAATATATCAGTAGAAGTGAATTATATCACCACACTGGCAATATCACTTTTATCACCACAGTGGCATTATCACGTTTGGAACTACTTTTTTCCCATTCAGGAAATATACTTGCTTTTATGTATGTTGTTCAAACCTGTATTTCCATATTTAGACCTGTTTAATTTTTTCTTCTTCTCTCTCTCTCTCTCTCTCTCTTCACATAAGGATGTATTGATCATAAAATGTGTCAGCTGTAGACCCTGTAGTTTACATTTATGAATCTAATGAGTTGCCATCAAGAAATGCTTAAAAATGAATTCCAAAGAGCTGAACGTAGACTTCAAGCATCAGCTTTTTATTATTTGTTTTCTAGATGACTAATGGAAATTGTCAGTGACTGAATTTACATGGCCTGTTGCTATGCGTCATCCATACAGTATTGTGTACCTGTAATACTCTACAGCAAATGGTTCACATTGTTTAGGAATGTGTGTGTGTGTGTTTGTCTGTGTTTTTATTTTTAATGTAGCTTTAACAATTTTTCAGTCATATTGCTACAATGTCAGCAATGTGACAGTTTATAGTGATGTCTAGCACTGGGGCATCATGCTACATGTCTGTGGCATGATGTCCCACCCAGTCACATTATCCTGACACCAGGCCAACAAGTCCTAGCACTAACCTCTTAATGCTGAGCACCAAGCAGGCAGCTGCTATTACCATTTTTATAAGTCTTTGATATGAATCAGCCAGGATTTGACCCCTGACCTCCTGCATCCGAGGTAGACACTCTAACCACCAGGCCATCAGAGTGGTCCTATTGTTTAGGAATAAAACAACTCTTGTTTAAATATAGTAACACAATTTTGTAAGTAGCAGTTGTTTTAACTCACAGTACAATGATGTTTGAAAATTATTGGTAAGTTAGTCATTTATTAGTGTTAATTGCAAACCAAGATTAAATTACAATTGAAACTTGGATTACAGTGTCTGCTACTGAGCTAGACTGCAGGATTGCCAAGGCCACACAGAAAATTTACATATCATTAAAATGTTATGTTTAAAGATGTTACATTGAAATCTGTCAGATATGTGCACTGTTTTATTTTTCTAGTTACTCCACCCCAACAGTATCAATCTATACATAAAATGTGTTAAAAAATGTCTTCATTTTTGTATGACTACAGTCATTATTTTGACCAAATACCTAATCTGAAGCATGGTGTGTACAAGCTGAATATGCAAATCACCACTGCCCCAAAATTATTGTAAAACTTAGAAACTTCTTATAATGTTGTAGAAATGCAATACAGTAGTCCCCCTCTTGAACGGCCCCCCCTGACCAGCGGCCACCCACTCCTTACGGCCAGAATCCGACGGCACCGACGATTTTGTGTTCAAAAGTACCCCTCATGAAAGGCCACCCCGCTAACGCAACCAGCGGCCAGCATATTAGTGCAAAAATATAAAATTTATCTCTCACAAGCGGCCGCATTTTATTTTGTAATATGTATCCAGAACCAGTTTTATTCATAACGTGTGTTAAGTAATCCGATTTCTGTTTCCCGATGTCAGGTTTTTGTTCCTGAAAGAAGTGTTGACTAAAGTACATGTACCACTAAGGTTAATATTATATCATTTACGCCTCATGAGAAGCCACATTTATCCCATAAAGCCGAGAAAGACTCAAATTTTAATCCATACAAAAAGGTAAGTACACGTAATCCGATTAGCCTTACTGCTGTGTTATCATGAGATGTCTGGTTTAGTCACTCTGATAATTGTTAAGATTACAATTATTGAACAGTAGTAACAGCTGAGAAGTGGCGGTATTGATGTACAATACACAAGTCAGCTGGAAAATGGTTTGATAGCCTTTATGGCTTCCCTTAGCAAGATGTTGAGCTTGTTCATTTTCATAATTAGTGGCTATTACTACTGACAATAATTGTCAAGATTACAAATCCTAACAGCCACGAGGTGCTATTGTTCAGATCAAATCTGCGTACATATCGAAGCTGTTTTGGCTTCTCTCCCTTAGTGTAAAGAAATGTAAACACAAATAGGGTACCAGACTGCGACTAATGAATCATGTGACAAGATCACTGCCTTTAAAAAACACATGGCATTTTGTTTAAATGCAGAAAAGTTGTTTTATCAGTCTTCTATTTAGCAACACTGATGATTACAACTGGACATAATTGTCAAGATCATAACAGGGTCAGCATAGTCTAAAAATAGATTTTTGCAGACACACAGAGAAATTAGCCTTGAACAAATCAGGGTACCAGACAAAGACCAAAAAAATCACGTGACAACACATTCCTTTACGAAGAAGGCATTTCGTCCGCTCTGCAAAAGTTTCGTCTGCATAATTAAATCGCATACAGTTAGCAACATCCGAATAAATCATTACAAAATATTAACATGTCATCACGTAAATGGAGACGATTATTTTAGAAAAAAGTTGGTTATTCTACTCGACATCGGGTGAAGTGGGGAGGGGAAACTTGCCGAACGATTTTAGGTAGAAAAGACTCGAATAAAACAATTTTATGTTGAAAAGACTTGAATAAACAACATCATAACCGATAAGGAGGTTATTCAGCAGCAGTGGGAAAATGGAGCAAATGGAAAGAGAATTATGTATGTACCAAGATTTAAATGATGTTTTTGAATGGTTTTGCAATGTGCATGACAACAACACCCACTCGCATATCACGCTTACGCAAGAATAAGAACTATTAATGCATATTCAGTTGAAATAAGTCTATTATTATAACAAGAAGAACCTTTTAATAATTATTGTTACTTTTAAACAAAGATATTAAATGCTTTGAAGAATGTAGCTTTCTTACTGCGTACATTACATATACTTCTCTCAAAAAATCTATTCCCCCTCTGGAAAGGCCACCCGTCTTATAAGGCCACTTTCCCGGTGCAGAACGGGTGGCCGTATAAGAGGGGGACTACTGTACTGTTGTTAAATGCATTGGCACAGAATGGAGAAATTCCATGTAAATTGATGACTTTTGCATTCAAAAACTATATATTAAAAAAGAATATGTATGTTTTTTGAGTAGATACGTGGAAATATTTTACTCGTTCAATGGAAACATTTAATTTTCCACTCTAAAACCATGGATATCCATTGTGTATTGCTGTGCTATAAAACACTAAACCCAAAACAAATTTAGGTCTGTACTTAGTAAATTGCAGTGCAAGATTGTAGAATGTTGGTTTGGAAGAAAATGCATATTCTCTTCCTTATTGGCAGATTGTGCAAACCTTTACAGCAAGAAGCATTCATGAATAAAGTGTACAAACTTTGGAAGAACACGTTGATTCCACAATTTATGGCATTTCATCACAATGTTTCTTGTAGGCAGTCCCATTCATAGCACTTGATGTGTACTGGAAATGAGATTATAAAGTGACTTAATTTTAATACAAATGCAGCTCTGTCAAATAATATAAATATGCAGAATGCTGCTGCATGCATTGTTTAGTAATGTATGGTTGCACTTAATTTCCTTTGTTTTATTTTCCATTACCAGAGTAGAGATTGTTCTTCCAGTGCAAGATGACCTATACATTGGATATTCCATGTTGTTACAGTTTGCTAAGACTACTGAAAGAAAGATTCACAACATGGTCAACAGCAGGGTTTGTAAACTTGAATCATCTTAGATCCTTTAAGTAGGCATTACCCACAATAAATCTTTTTTACAATGATTATGTTTCTCTTTTAAATGCATTCCCCGATCACATTAACATCGTGGAATATCAGCATGTTACCTTCCAAATCCAGCTCTACTAAATGACGAAAAAGTGTCTTTTCCGACTATATCATATAAACCAAGGGCAATAATTTTTGCACATTATCTACCCTTGCTCGCACTAGTTGTCACCAGTTCTTAAGCTTTGCTTCTGTACATCATACAAGTCACATCCCTTCAATCCAAGCCAGATTCCATACAGGATTTTGGATTTATTTGGATTAATATTAATTCCTAAATAAGTTGCAGATGTGTTTGAATTTTGCAAATATTGTTTGGAAATTTTTCACTTTCTCTTGGTCAGTTTTCGACCACTTGGTGCAGCATGCTATGGTTAATACATGGTTTACTTCAGGGTTCATGCATGCTGCCTATTGCTTGCTTGCCGAGTTATTAACAGGTGTATTAGCTACCTATTAGCACATGGCATTGTTAATTTATATATTTTTGTGTTTTGCTTTATCTTGTCATTTACTGTGATAAATGCAGTGTGTTCAAGTATCATGCAGTGTGTGTGCCATGTGGTCTGAGAGTGTATGGACTATGGTTTTGCAAAAGTCAACCTAAAGCAAAGAAAGTGGGTGATGATGACAACGGATTTTAAATTCCTTAAAGTAATTATCCTACATTGGGGAGTGTACACCTATGTTTAGGCAGCCCAGGTTTTGTAAGTCTCCATGCATGTCAGAGCATAACCTTCGGACCTATAAGTTTGGGTGCATAGGGTTTATAATGGATCCAGGGGGTCCATCCAGTACTATCATATCTCAATCCGGAACCATCCACAGTTACTGAAAGAACTATCCATGCTACCGGGCCTATGACATAATCTTTTGCTAATTACAGAAATCTTAATGATAGATTTGTCTATCTTACCAATCTACAGATATATACAGTTACAATTACAGGGATCTTAGTGATAGACCCGTATATCTTGCCAGATCTATGGTTTTATCTCTCAACAGGAGATCTTAGCCATATATCTGTCATTCTAACATCTATATGGATACTTACAATTACACTTACAGGGATCTTAGTGATAGATTCATCCATCTAACTGGGTGTAAGGCTGCACAAACATTACTACAGGGATTTCAATAACAGATCTCTCTGTCCCATGGCATGGCTGGTACTGGTTCCAAACGGACTGCCTTCTGCATGGCCAGTAACCATGCTGATCATACTCCTGGCAAAACAGCTGTCAATACTGGTTTGACAGAATTGTCCTGTGGAGCTGACTTGTTCTATATTCATTCTTTACCAGCAGGTTTTGTCTGTGAATTATATAAAGACAATGATATTGTGTCATCTTTGCCACAGGGAATGGCTTATCCCAAAATGAAGCAGACCATGAACAGATGACTTCACACAGTGTGTGTAAAGATAGTCCTGAGCATTATTCCTACTCTGATCTGACCATGGAGAGAATGGAGTTAAACAGTTTTAATGTCTGCCATCAAGGAGATCCAAGATTTGTCATCGCAAAGGGCCCAATTTGATCTGCAGCTCAACAGGTCACACTTCCAGGTCAATCGACAGCTTCTTAAGATATGGCTTCATGACTTCCACTGGATTTGCAGGGGGAACTTTTTTTCTCTTTTGAAGCTGTGCCCTGACAGATGGAGTCTTCTCCCGTCGGGCTACTTAGAAGCTGTCTCTCATACCTTAGGGGATCGGAGATTTTATATCCAGGGTAAGGGGATGTACCTCCCTCCACCTTTTACTTATTCTCCTAAGGTATTATGATAGGGTAATGTATTTGAAGAAACCAATTTTTCCGTGCAAAATATGTTTCTTTGAAAATACTTACCCAATCATAATACACATACATCCTCCCAGCCTCCCTGCAGTTACATCCATAGGGAGCATGCCTTCCACTCCAGTAATAACTAAGATATCCTTCCACTTTGCCGCCAACTCTTATATGTAAGGGGAGATCACTCTGCCCGACCACCAAATGGGTCGGCAGACAACTTTTAACTCCCATGAGCTAAAAGTAGTATCTGGGAGGACTGGATTTGCAAGGTAGTGGTAGTTCTCCTGAGGTATTATGATTGGGTAATAAGTATTTTCGAAGAAACATATTTTGCTAGGAAAATTTGGTTTCTCCACCCCCAAGCCTCCTATCTCCTGCCGCAAACTTACAGCCCCCTGCCTGCAGACAGTCTACCAAAAGTGCCAGACTTGTGTGATTCTGATCTTGTTGGATTATTTCTACAAAACAAGTTCTATTCTCCTCCTGTTGCTTTTGAATCATGTTAGTTTTGTTATGAATTGGGAAACATCTGACCTTCGCCTATCCTAGAGTTTGGTCCAGATGAGTATGAAGTTTATAACCAACCTCAGTCTGGTATGTCTTCCTCATGTCCACTCAGTCAACAGGTTGATGTGATGAATAATGTGTGATCATTCCTGTGTCAGTGGCGACCATGGTTGGTTGAGGACAGGAATTCCAGTGGAGAAGCCCCAACCAGAAGTGACATTATGTACACAAACCAGTGTGTACTGTTGGGGATGTCACTTGTTGCCAGATTTCAATACAGTTAGCAGTAAATGGGGACCAGGACAACTGCCTCTTCGCCTCATCGTGAAATAAAAGTTATCATAAATGCCTTTCAGTTTTAAAAGGACCAATGATGTGAGAAGTAACTGTTGATTATGTTGGACAACTCTGTAGTGATAACATGCATGCAGGTCTGGCTGTTTCTTCATTGGTGCTGCCAACTTCAGATCAAATTTCAGCTCGGACACATTCCCACCAGACTCGGTATCTGCATGGATTACTAGAAAGGGTTATTGCCAGGTTAACTATACAGAATGGTCATTTCATCCATTGGTTTTTCATATAAATTTGTGTACTTTTGGAGCTTTCGATGATTGATCTCTTTGTGACAAGGTGGAACCACAAAATGGCCCACATTTGTCTTACAGATTATGAACCCAGAAGCTTAGGCTGTGGATGTAATGTCAATCAGTTTAGAAGGGTTATGTACATTTGCCTCCCCCCATAATCTTAGTACCAAAAATAAAGCAGAAAATGAGGGGTCAGAATTGCAAGATAATTCTGATAGCCCCTCTCAGAATACTTATCCAATCCCATTAATTAAAGGCCCTCCCATTCCACCCACAAGGCTAGCAACCTTGTTGGTAGTTCGTTCAGCTTAAAACTGGCAATACCTAGTGATGGCAAGAGAATGTAGTGGGCTGGAGCTATTGTCCTTTTGGACTATATGGTAAACAGAAAAACTTTCATCATTTAGTAGTCTGGATTCAGGAGGTAGCAGACTTGTATCACCTGATGTTAATATCATCAGATATCCTTGGAGTAACATAATTTACTAGTAAAATTTGCTTTCTGTCCCCTTTTTCTGCAGATATATATTAGACAGCAACCAGTGTTTGTTTCATAATACTTTTTAAGTTATATCTGCAAGCTTGTGGTTATATTTTCAGAACATGAGGATACCATTTGATGAGGATTTCTTTATTATAGATGTTAAAGTATTTTCTTTCTTCAAAGTATAATTGTAAATGGACTTTGTTTTCAAGTCGTGCTTTGATAAACTTTGTTGAGCTAAAACTGCCTGGATTCTGTTGACTGTCCTCTAAATCAGTTTGAATATGTGGAAAATATGATGACATATGAATATGAGAGAGGAGTCCTTAACTTCTTGAAATAAATTTTTGTAACAAGTGCAGAAGTGTATATAGAGTATCAGCATTAAATTTAAGAGGATTAAAATTCATTTATTGGGCCTTGGGTGGGATAGTGGTTTAAAGTGCTCATCATTACCTATCACTGCCATTTCACCTCTATCTGCAGGGTTTGAGCCTCTGGCTCAGCCAATATTGGCATTGGAGAAAGCTTGCCAGTAGCTTCCTGTTGGTTTGTGGTTCTGAATGACTTTTTTTTTCTTCAGGTTCTCCTTCCACCAGTTATACTTGCCACCATGTTTAGCCTATTTTGTGCTGAAAAATGACATTAAATCCACAACAGCAACATTTGTTTAACAACATTTTTTAGTAGTTAATGTTTTGCATAATTTTAACTGCAGATGTCAGAATCTTCAAACCATAAATAAGATAGTTTGAAAGTAACATATACAATCAAAGAAGAGTTTTCTGTACTTGATGAAAGCCTCGTTAGGGCTGTTCTGTATAAATAAGTATTGAACCCATCATCAGTATTTTATTTACTAATGAAAAATTTCCTTAATGATTTCAGTTTACCTCTATGCTTATTCAAAATATACATCCATTTGAAATTAGTTTTAACATGTATTTTTTTTCCGTATCATTCACAGTTGATTGACAAATCTGGTTTTTGCAATCACTGCTCATTTACAGTGCAGAATCTAATTATGAACTTTATTTTTATTTCCAGTTTAATTGTTTTTTTCCAGAATGATTACCATCACTATACCAGACAGACAGTTGATATAGTTAAAAGAACATTTGATGAGTGGAAACATGAAAAACCAGATGAAGAGTTTAGCATCCAGAAAGGTATTTTAACAAAAAAGTTGATGTTCCATTCCTGATGCAGCAGTTTATTATGTACCTGAAATAGAGCCAGTCATGCAAACAGTGAAGTTGAATATACCAAAAGTGGTGCAGTTTCTTTTATCTCTAATCTGTGTGTGCCAACCAGTCATTAAATGCCCAAACTGGTGAATTTTGTTTGTGTAAATTTGTCAAATCCATCAACTGATCTTTTCCAGCAATCATGAAAAGGACCAACATTTTGTCTTTTCCTTCTGTGCAACATGCAAAGGGAAGAAACTCTTAACCCATTACCTCCCTGATAACCACCAGGTGGCCATGGTTGTGTACTCCGTTTTAGCTTTCACTAGATGCAATCAGCATCATATCCTAAGCCACTCAAATTGAGGCAATGTTGCCAGGGTTTTCAATTATCCAGTGACAAAGTCAGTATGGTACTACATGTAAAGGTATTGACTGCATGTTGCAATCATTTTTTGTTTGAATTTGTTGATACTTATATTTATTTTTTGCAGTTGTAAATTTGTTCTGACCTTCTGCTTCAACATGGTAGTGTGAGTGACTATTTGTGTATACTAATTGTAATTTTCTCACTTTTTAAGTGGTAAGCACTCATTATCTGCATATGTGAGCACTTTCCGGTAAATGCAAGATATTAAAAGTAACACAGGGAATACATGAGGCATGCCAGGCATGTATCAAGACTTCTTCATATTGAACAAGGCAGTTTTTGTGCATTGTGGTTTGAAGGTATATGTTTAGAGCAATGGTAAGTGACTTGATGAGTTTACATCCTAAAATGTTGTCAGTGCTGGCCAGCATTGTGGGGGACATTAGGGTGGTTCCCCACACTCTCAAATCAAAAGTGATGCAAATAATGCCTGCCAATGGCGATCATTGCATTGGGCCAGAGAATAGCAACGTGTTGCATAATTGCCAGCCCCACTTTCTTCACAGGCATGATGAAGTTGCAGATGAGACTAATATTGCAATAACAAGTCTCCATGGATGGGATGGAGCTACTGAGAGACTAGTCTCCATTTATTAAGCAACCCAGTGGATATAGGTCCCTCCACATGTCTGTGCCTGTTAGTCCGGGTGCATGGGGTATAAATCCAACTTGGACAATCAGTTTGCCATCTGTTTCAGCTTTAAACCATTGTAATGGCTGCTGATTGTAGAACTTTTCTGCCAGCCATACTGATTCATGATTGAATATGAATCTGTCATTTTGGTGAACTGTTCTACATGCCAGTAAACAAAGTTATACAGAGATCCAGCTAACTGATCCTCAATTTTTTCACAACTCTTTACTGTGTACCCATTTTTCATTATGGTTCAGTGGGACTGGGCTTGTGTGGGACTTTGCTACTAATGAATACTGTTCTGTGGAAGAAATATATGAGAATTATTCAAACGGATCCATTAGATATTTGCGACTTAAATGTTTCAGCTATACAACTGAAATTAAATCATACAATAGTAATACCTATCAGGTCTTTAAGGTACCACTCTGTAGTTACAGTGTACTTCTGAGAGTGGGATCAATATAAGGTGAAGTTGTTTACATGTATAATGTAGAGAATGTTAGGATACCACTCTGCTGCTTTCATGTACTGTGGCTGAAATTTCTTTACTTGTAGTAATTATGGAACTTTGCACTATCTAAAGCATACAGATGATAAAATTGCTGCCCCCATGAGCTCAAATCATTTTACTATAGCTTATGTGGGTAATACATTTACTGTAGCTGAAGTGGGTAATACATTTACTGTAGATTACGTGAGTAATACATTTACTATAGCTTATGTGGGTAATATATTTACTATAGCTTAAGAGGGTAATACATTTACAATAGATATAGTGGGTAATATGTTCAGCATACTGTGAGATCTCACAAACTCATATATGCATCATGAACATCTCAACTCATGAGATCAGAGTTATCATGGCATGCCTAACATTTGAACAGAACATTGTGATTAGAGACAGAACAGAAGCCATTGGCTGGCAGGCACAGTCAACCTTCTCTAGCTTTTACCTGTGTGATCTAGTTTTACAGAGATGAAAATTGAACATGCTAGGTCCAGTGGTTGCAGCCCATACCATCACCAGGCCATTTCAAGTCTGCACAACCATACCACTGGCATAGAACAGCACTTTTGCTGGCTTCGATTGGAATTTTTATTTGGTCAGTGAAAGTCCCTGAGTACCTTTGCCGAGTATGAGGGTTACAGTCTGCAGGAATATTGATAGTGGTGATCTCATGAGTGTGGTTTATCCATATACAGTAGATTCTGGTTAATCGGGGCTGCCATTTACCTGGGACAAATCTTAAAGGACAAAATAAATGTATACCTTTTTAACACCTTCACATAATTTGGGCAGCCGCTTAATTGTGCCAAAGTGTTCTAGTCCCAATGTGCCCCAATTAACCGGAATCCACTGTATAGGGAATGCAGTTTTATGTTTCCTTCAAAGAGTAGCCATTATGTGGGTAGGATGTTTGGCATTACCTCCTAATACCAATTCTAGTTAATGGGATCAGTTAATGCATTCAAAGGAGAAAGAATTTTTTGTTGTAAATTATGTTTCTCGCAGAATACTTACCAATTACATTACTGTTAAACCCTCACACACATATCTGCGAATGTGAGCATGCTAACTACTAGTGGTTGTCTTGGGAGTGAGTGGCAGTTTCTTCCTTTTGTATTTTGTCTTTATGATGATTGTTGGATTTGAATGTTAATGGAACTTCTTCCTGACATTATAAGGGTTGGGTAAGTGTTCTCACATAAATATAAATTTTCTGTTTTGATGTAAATAGCCCATACAGTAGACTGTGCAAATAATATTTGATTTTTTAAATGAGTTTTGCTTCATTTTTCTCAGATCATGATATAATGCTGAATTATTGATGAATTGTTAGATTGTTTGTTTTAATTTTGATCAAAGAAAAAGTGGCTTGTTTAGTTTCTTCAATTGGTTTGTTACATGTTTAATTTTATTGTCAAAATCTTTTATTGATGGATTGTTAAATGTGGTTTTTATGTAGTTAATTACAGGCTTGCTTGTTTGGTTCCTTTTATTATTAGCATGATGGTCAATGTAGTGATAAAGCAGCTTATTTATGTCTCATAATTGTATTTCATTTATTGGGAATCAGTTATTTTTTCAATAAAATTCATATTTTTCAGTAAAGACATTTTTGCAAGCTTTCAAGACCCAACATTTGTAATTTTGAGGAAACATTTAGGTATTTGTTTGTCAAATATATATCAGTTCATAGCAACAGGTTGCATGTAGTATAGAATAAAATACATCACCAAGAATAGAAAGCTCACAGGCTTCTTACTGTATGCAGTTTAATAAAGTACATAATAACCAAACTCAAGTATATACAAGCTTTTTATGGTGTGCATTTGAATAAAGTACATCACCAAAATTTCAACATGTACAGACTCTTACTGCATGCAGTTGAATAAAATACATTGCCAAAACTAGAGTGTATATGGGCATCTTACTGTGTAAAGTTGAATAAAGTATATCACAAAAACTAGAGTGAATATGAGCTCATTATGTGTACAGTTGAATAAAGTGCAACACCAAACTTAGAATGAATATGAATTCTTTGTGGTATGCAGTTGAACAAAGTGCAACACCAAAACTGAGTGAGTACAGGCTCCTTGCTGTGTGCAGTTGAATAAAGTGCAACACCAAAACTCAAGTGTATGCAGGAATAACGAAATTGAAGAAAGACATTTGAAAAGCTTAATCTGCTTTTCATCCATTTCTTTTCACTAATTAATACCAGGTATATTATTTAAAGGCTTGGCCTGGATTTAACCAACAGAACTTGAGTCTGGAATCCAGTTATCTAATTGTCTGTAGTTGAAGTCTGATTTAAATTGACCAGTTAAATGTCTTTTCAAATGGAAAAACCATGACAAACAGTGGGTTATTAAAAAATTGGGGAAAATTCCCACATTTAATTCACTGCTTAATATGGATGATCTTTCTAAGTTTTAGTGACTGAAGTGGAGTTTTAAATGTGGAAAACTTGCTTGGAATTAAGGAAGTGCTAGATTCTGGACCAGTAGAAAACCTCTATGGTGTCAAAGGTGGTTGACTTTATATAGTAGGCAGTTAACCAAACTACCGGTGAATGTGAGAGTGTTCTTATATTAAGTGTCATGATCTGTAGGCTTGGACAGAAAGTATAACCATTCATTGATTAATTACAAAAATTAATTATTTTTTTCTATTATTACCCACAAAGGAGATACATTGGGATGTGGCTGTGGTTTAGTTTAATATATTATTTGGGCATTGCATTTTTTGTTGCAAAGAAAACGAAGCACATAATCTATATATAAAGGCTAGTTTCTTTCAAGATAACATTTTGCTCATTTGTTGTTGGTGCAAACTAATGACACAAATATTAACAGATTTACAGTCAGATATCATAATTTAACTCTGCCATATGAGCATCCTTTTCTTTTTGATTTTTACATTTACATTTTATTTTTTTTGATTGTTTAGTTGCATGTGACGAAAAGAAGGTTTGTATATTTTTGACAAATCTACATTCTGTGCTGCTTTTTGCATATACCTGTGATACAACCAGTGTCAGTGGATGCCTATGCAAATCCATGGGTGCCTTTAAATGGTTGAGTTAGCAGTGTCATTGGATTCAAAAAAAGATAACATCTAGTACAATAGTGTTCCATTACAAGAATGAATTAATATGTGTATATGTGTGTGTTTGGATTTTTAATGTAGCTTTATCAATCCGAGTCATATCGCTACAGTGTATGCAGTGTGGCAGTAGATAGTGATATCAAGCATGGGGCATCATGCCACAGACATGTGGCATTGTGTCCCACCCAGTTACATTATCCTGACACCATGCCAACCAGTCCTAACACTAGCCTCTTAATTCTGAGTGCTAAGCGAGGCAGCTGCTAGTACCATTTTTATAAGACTTTGGTATGACTCGGCCGGGTTTTGAACCCATGACCTTCTGCATCCAAGGCAAACACTTTAACCACTTAGTCCACTGGAGCAGTCTGGATGGATTAATATAGACTCTGAGAGTTGTATTGGAGAAATTAGGGTTTGGTTCTGTTTTTGAACTAATCAGATGGTCTTCTCTAGGAGTGCACTCATTGTGTTGTTTGTTTAGTCTGGATTATTTAGAAGAAATTTTACTTGCAGTTCCAAGCAGTATACTGACCAAGATATTGGAGTCTTTTATAATTTTTATTGTGTTGAGATAATGTTACTAGAACTCATAGCAATAGTAAATATACAGTATTCTTTATCCATCTTTCAGATCTCTATGGCATGAACATGCAGGATTTCATAGACAAGGCAACACAAAAATGTGCTTCTGTTCTTACCATTGCAAATACTACCGATGTCTTCGAAAATGCTGAGGTTGTCCCTCAGCCATCCACTTCCATGCATAGTATTGTGAACAGTAATCAAACCAGAAGTGGAACAAACAGTGCTAGGTATGAACCATATCTCTCCACCCATGCGATTTCTGCGAGAAGAATGATGTATCACAGATCAAGACAGTATGCAAAGGCATACACAGTTTGTTTTTATTCAAAAACTGACCTTCCATCTCGCTTATATCGCTGTAGAATAATATTGGAGGCTGTTATAGAGATTCTCTTGGACGATATGGAAGAAGACATAAAGGACAAACTGGCAGACATTTTGGAAGTGAAACATGGGTACCATCACATCACTGAAGATGATTTGTTCTTTCTAAAGTCTGCCAGAAGACAACTGGATTTACCCATCTCCCCACCGGGATTTGAATGGGATGGGGACAAATTACGTCGGCTGATAGGAAATGGGAAACTCCATGTTATGGTACAAGTCCAAAGGGTAATGATCTATATGTTTTTCAATGTACCCACAACCAAGAATAGTCATCATAAATTAACACATTTGGATGAGAAATGAGAAAGTCATCATCATACATTAACAAAAGTCATCATCATACATTAACACATATGGATGAGAAAGTTTCTTGATCAGGCAACAAAATATCTCCTTTGATACTTTTACAATTTATTTTTAATCAGAAAATATTGTATACTTGGTGAGATACACTAAAACACTTGAAGTCATATGAAAGTTATTAAAGCTGTCTGTTTTGGTTACAAGTTCAAAATTCTTTTCCTGAGGATATGAATAAATTTCTGATTTTTTGTGATGTACTTTGCCAATATTCATTTTCAGAATAGATTTGCATATGACCCCAGCTTTTGAAAATAGGTTTCTGTTAAATTAGAACAGATGATGTTTTCTTAAACATAACATCATTTCAAGGCACAAGAAGGCAGAGAAAAAGCATATGCATATCTTTTTTAAATTCATGAAACCTAGAAGGTCTACCCATGTTCTAAAATGAGAAGCTGCATCCATATTTTTATGTACCTCACAGACATCAAGAAACTATCAAAATCTTGAATTTTAGTGGCAGATAACTTTCATTTCGGTTGTTTGAATTATCATCTTTTAATATTTATCTTGTTTAATAATATATAGAATTGGCTGTATAACTAAACAAGAAGATTGAATTATGTACATAAAGTGCATTATTTATTGCAAATAGAGACTTATACAAAGCTGAGGTTGCAATGTTAACCAACATTTCTAAATAGGTACATGGAATAAAGTAACTGAAATGATGTCCTTTAATTGAACTGGTTCAAAAGTCAACCATTTCGTTGCTCTGCATGTTAGGCCTATAGCTGGCAACAATTTATATGTAAGACACTGACAATGTGTGTACTCTACTTCACTCCGCTTGACATTGGTTCATACCTGTGTTGTACATCATCTTATGATGGGATTCTGATTGTAAGACTTTTTATTGTTGAATATGCCTGACAATATTGATAGTTCATCCATGTGATCATCATGATATTGTTTTGTGCTACTGCATATACATATATGATGAAATTATTGATAATGCGGATAGATGTACTTCCTGGACAATTGCATTAGCTAACTCTAGATATACATTGTGAATGTTAATTTACATGGTTGCCAATGTTGAAATGTTTTACGGGCTGTAAAGTAATCTAAGCCATTTAAATGATTGTGTAAACACTGCAACCTTATGCAGTGCTAAAGCAGTAGTCTATGGATTTTAAACCTTCTTGTCTGTAAGGCCAGCTATCTGGTGACCACAGTTCTGCTGTTGGAATAAGCGACATTGCAAAAGTCAAAAGGAAGTTGCTATTATGTTATTACAAAGATTGCCAAAATTTTAATGAACTTAGGGCCAGTTGAATTTTCTATGAAATATAAAAATCATCTCATTTCAGGTTTACCTCTACTGGTCATAGACCAGAGCTTGTACAATGGCTTGTTGTCTGTTGTCCATTCATTAGCATAAGTACCCCTCCTAAAATACTTAGAGGATTTCATTGAAACTTGACACACATTGATCCCAAAGTCTATTTGGCCTAACTGAAAATGGTGCCGCTCAGACATTTAATACAGCTTCCACCATTGCCATCTTGAAAATATTATTTTTTTCTCCTCCTGAATGAATGGTAATATTGACATGGGCTTTTACCAGAAGTCTTCTTTGATACTTTGTTAGTCTTAATTGAAAATGGTGCAGAAATGTCGTACAATATGGCCACCACAGTGCCCATCTTGAACATTTTCTTATTGCTACTGTGAATGCAGTTTTCACTAGAAGACTTCTTATAATATCTGATTGGTCTTAGAAGTTGTGCCAGTATGGCATTCAGTAGTTCTCCTGTAATAGCAATCTTGAAAATCTTGTTATTTACTACTCCTTCTAAATTGATGGTCTTATTGACATAGGGTTTTTAATAAAAGACTTCTTATGCTGTCTGGTTGGTCCTAAATCTAAATGATGCCTCTTTTTATCCATCTTGAAAATCTTGTTATCACTGTTCTTCCACAGCATATGGTAAATATTTACCTGGGGTTTTCACTAAAAGACTTAATATTATGCCTAGTTGGTCCTAAATGCAAATGCAGATGATCTGATATCTAATATGACCCCTATGGCAGCCATCTTTAAAATCTTGTTATTGCTACTCCTCTTAAATGGATTATTGAATCAATTTGATTTTTTCAGGAAAAGACTTCTTATGATGTCTATGTTGGTGCTGAACAAAGTGGCCTGATGTGGCTGAGTGGTCTAAGGCACTTGCCTTTACAGATGATTTTTGCATCTCACCTCTGTCTGCTTGGGTTTGAGTATCAGGCTCGGCCAATGTAGGTATGTGAGAAAACTTACCAGGAGCTCCTATTAGTTGGTGGTTCTTCCTGCTTCCTGGGGTTTTCCAACGTTCTTTCACCACCAGATATAATGGCCACCATGCATAGCCTGTCATGCGCTGAAAAATGGCATTAAATCCTCAAAAACAAATAAAATCTAAATGAAAATTTTGTTTCACAGATCTCCAGCAAGACTTCTTGAAATGTCTAGTTGATCATAAATGAAAACCGATTTCCAGTTTCATGGCCATTGTGGTCATCTTGAAAACATTTTTGCTACTATTCTAGGATTTACACTTTTAGCAACATGGATATTCCATAAAAGAGGTCATGTGACATGTAGTTGAGTACCTATATGATAGTGGTGCGTGAACAAACCTGCCATAGTAGCCATCTCACAAATCTTTTTAGCTGGTCCTAAATGAGAAGGTGCTGATCAGTGCTAGCCAGCTTGAAAATCATGTTATAATTATTCCTCTTGATAATGTGGTTATATCATCATGGTGTTTGCACTTGAACATTCCTTCAGACATGCAACCCTCTCATAAATGCCTAAGGAGTATAACCACTGCCTCACAAATCCAGCCCTCCCAAGTTAAGTTTATCTTTGGAAAAAGCTTAAAGGTGTCTGCCTACTTAGGTGGGAGTCAGATAAGGGTGATCTCCCCATTGGATAGAGGGATTGGTCCTAAATTCTGTCCATAGGTTTGAAAATGCCTGGACTCCCACTTAAACAGATATATTGATCCCTACCAGCCGTAGAGCATATAATTATTGCATCAAATAAAGTTCTATATCTTTCCAAATCATGTTGCTACTAGAGAGATCAGGATCAGTTTGGATGATTTATCTTTTAGATTTGTTCCCCAATCGCATTATGTTAGGAATATTAACCTGCAACTTCACAAATCCAGCCGTACTATTGTGTTTCTGTCTGTCTTGTATAGCTAAAGAGCAATAACTCTTGCCCATTACTTCCCCTTGCCACCACCACCAGGTGTAACTAGGTTTAGGTTTCATAGCTGTACTGATAACATTGTACATTTTACCTCAAACAATCCAAGCCATTTTAGTGTTCAAATGCAGGTTGTATACATTATTTTTACAATTTCTGCCAAATTTGAGTGACTTGGACACCATAAGACCAAGTTACATTATGCTGTCATTGTCATTTAGGAGTTAGTGTGACATTGACTACTTTGCTTACTCCATTTGTAACAGAGATGGTATTAGCGAGTTAATAACATGCCGCATTGCTAATTTATGCTTTCGTTTTTCTTATCTTGTGTCATTTTGATAGAAATGCAGTCTAGAGGGCATCTAAAACGTGACAGAGACAATTTTCTCTTTTTCCGTTAGTAATGGGAGTGTTATTAGAGAGCTAGTAATATAATCAGTTACTAATTTAAGCTTTGTTTTTCTCTTTTTGTGTCTTTTCAGTCTGAATGTCAGGCAAATGTATAAAATGCAAAAAAGGCAAAGGAGACAACAATGACTCCTGTATTGTATGTACTATTTGTAAATTGTCTATGCCATGCAGTGTGTAATACATGGTCAGAGGAAGTCTGGACTATTGTAGTCCAGATGGCAGCAAAAGGAAACGAAAGATTGCATAAGTTGAGGAAAGATAGTGTTGGTGTCCTCAGTATACATTCCAAGTTAGCCTCCATTGCAAGTCTTGTGGGGTACTCTGCCCCCCCCACTTCGTCATTTACAACTGTCTGCCACAGTAACATCAGTGGCAGGGGAGGAGTATCATGTGAAAAGTGTACAACGGTCCACCTTCGAACAGATACATCATCTGGTCCATGAGACGATACATTTACTGACATCAGGCCAAATATTACCTTTTTCCCTGCTTACTTCTGCACCTTTTTCTGACTCTTTGGGTGAGTGTCCCCCCAATTTTAGGCAGCCCAGTGGACATAAATCTCCCTACATGTCAAAGAATGGCCTTCAGGCCTGTAAGTTAGGATGCATGGGGTTTTCACCAGCCATCCTACCATCCCAGCATGGGGACCTTTTCATTGAAATGGTCCAGCTAACTGGGATTAATGGGGAGCTTTGTGACGTTTGTGCATGTAGCTGGTGACATACCCTTAATATGATGGAGATTTTAGTGAGAAATATGTCTGTCCAGCAAGGCCCTGGGAGCAGCCGATACTGGTGATAGCTAGACTGTCTTCTATACCGCCAGCATCCAGGCTGACCATATGCCGGACAAACTAGCCAGCAGTTCTGGCAATGCAGGACTTTTGTATGTTCACTGCTTATGCACAGGGGTAAGTTAGTGACATTTTCAAAGAGGACAGAATTGAGCCATTGATGCCACCTAGTATGACTCATCCAGAGCTAACAGGAGACCCAGATTGGAACTAGACACACAGTGAGTGTGACAAAGCTCCTTCAAATCAGCCATACGCAGATTTGACCATGGAATGGGCTGAATTTAGTTTTAAGGCTGCAGTCGAAGAAATGTATGGTGTGTTGGCAGATTCAGAATGCTCTCCACCCACTGCCACTACTCATGACTGTAAAGTTAAGCATAAGTAGATTTTGACAAGGAGGAAGAGATGCTGTCCTTCTGGCTCCACAGCTAAAATTAAAGAGATCAATGACTGGCTTTCAGGTAGAATTGGTAATCTGGGCAATTCTTAGGCTTTCTTCTCAGAAGGTCAAGTTTCAGCAACATTTTCATCTCACTGGTACAAACTCACTCTTATACCTTCAATGCTGATCTCCCAGCCCTTGACACACCTCTAACAGCTATTCATACACCCACTACACTGTTTATAAAGTGGACAAAAATGTGTTCCATTCTATGTCAAAGCTAGTCCAGAATGTTGTTGCTACATCTTCTGTAATGTTAGATTTGGCCTCATTGGCTATTTTATGACTCGCTGAGGAATCCAGCAATAACCATGCTTACGAGTTGACTGCAAGGATTGAGAGAGTCATGAACCAGGCAGCTCACCATGCCATGGCCAATGCATTGACTGATTTGGCCAGCTTAGACTGATACTGTGTGATGCATGTCTGTAGTATATGTTGTTCAAGCCTCATCATACCCTGGCTTTACAGACAACCCCGTTATTCTCACTGTTGTTTTTTTAAAGAAGAATTGAAGCAGTTTGGAGGCAGGCAGCACAGGAACTGCCTTGCCAACTAGCTGCCAACCCACACAGGCATTTGGAAACATTCAGCCCCTGCCAGTGTGGAGGGACATTGAGTGGCCTCAGTACAAGGGAGCTTTACAGTCAGATGTTGATCAGTATAAATGCTCAACCCAATGCCAGGAGTCAACAGTCTAACCAAACTAGGAGGAAACTGCACAGTGATGGTAGGAAACCAAGTTTCTCCACCTTCAAGCCTCCAAAAATAAACATTGACCAAATATTAGGCTCGCTGGATCTCCCTATTCCCTCAGAATGATTGTTTGATCCAGGTCATTTTGGAGTGGCTTCAGGTTTCATTTATCCAACCCCCTCACCTTTTCTCCTATCTGCTTTTCACAGATGTACCATCAGATCAGGAGAAGGATGCCTTTCTACAACAGGAGATATAGTCACTCATTGGAAAACAGGCAGTGAAGATTGTGAAAAGACCACAATAACTGGAGTTTTATCCAAGGCTGTTTCTTATTTGGAAAGTTAACTGCAAGTTGAGGCTGATCATCGTCTTGAGTTGCCTCAGCCAATTCATTGCACCGCTGAAGTTCATGATGGAGACAGTGAGATCAATCTGTCTCCTTCTGACAGGACAAATTTGCCATCAGTTTTGATATGACCAGTGCATATTTTCACATTCCTATCCACCCTGCATCACAGAAATATCTCCATTTTGCTTACTATGACATGGTTTATCAGCTCACTGTCCTACCCTTTGGCCTCAGTGTCAGCCCTTGGGTTTTTACAAAGGTTATGGACTGTATTTTCACCCTGATGGCAGCCATTACTAGCTTTGACACAACTGATGCAGTGAGAGACGTGTTACATTGGTTGAATAATTAATTACTTGTCCAGACATCATGATCTTGGTACTGGAAGCAAGAAAACAAGAGCCCTGTTCTGTAACAACTGGACTCCATCATCAGATGTAGATTGAACAGCACCAAATCTGATCAAGCCTACACCTATGCCTGAGGGAACCAGTTATGGTGATCTACTATCATGTTTCCTCTCCCAGCATTAGAATACTGTCAGTCATGGGGAAGAACCCATCTAGTATTGTGATACAACAGACCAATGTTGGTCCATGGCCAGTTTAGTGCCTGTTATAAAATCCAAGTCAGCATGGTACCTTTACAAATCTATCTCAGTTAAGTGCCATCACTGACCAGCATTGATTTCAGAACATGACTTACTATCACAGTACCGGCTATGGCAGTGGCAGTGTTAAAGTTCTAAATGCCTGATACCATACCTGGACCCTGGATGATACAATCAGTGATTGTCTTGAAGTTACTGTGTCTTAATCTGGATGAACATCCAGTATGGTTTACCATCATCCTGGACCAGCTCTGCCAACACTGTCACAGACATCACAGGAGGTATCTACACCACCCCACTGTTCAGTATGAGATAAATCATGCTCACAAGTTTCATTGTCTCTAATATACCTGATGATGGTTAGAGAAGTCTCAACCTTCTGTGCATCAAATGAGGAAATTATTTTTTGTTTGCTTGCCGCCACCAGAATGTAGACAAACTCCACCTCCTGTATCATTGGCAGTGTACAAAGTCCTAGTACCTGTCAATTTCTTGGCTAAGAAAAATTATCCATGTCCAAACAGTTGCTGCAGTCTTGTGAAATTGTGGACTTATTGCCATGTTTAGAGAGGCAGCAACAGGATACAAATCTCAACAGACATTTTTTCATAGCCATGACTGCCATCCATCTTTAAAGAAACATACTATGCATGCATAATACCTGGCCATCAGCAGAGACATGGCATGCCTGGTAATGTCAAATCCTCATCAGTATAGAGGGACCAGAAACTCTTCAGTCACAAGTAGCATTTAGTCGATAATGTTGTTCGAATAGGCTCTTTGCATGACCTGGTATCTGTGGCAGCCTTCCAGCAAGTGGAACATAGCTTCACCAATTGTTATACCCACCGGACATGCTTTGGAACCATATTCAAAAATTTCTCATGTCCTGAGCAGGGCACTTAACACACACTTGCCTGTGCCATAGCAATGGCAGTGAATCTTCAGCTTCTAAAATGAACTGCCTTGCTGTCCACTTGTGCCTTACATAGAGAGCATCACAAAGCCATGCTTAGATCATCATCTTCAAACCTGCTATTCTTTGGCCAAGTGAAGGAAGTGTGCAAGCATATCTCAGAGGAAACATATTTCATATAGGCCCATTGTAAAATACCTAGTGATTTTTCCAGATTAGGGAGCAGAGAAACAGAGAAGATGCCCAGTGGGGAAACTCTCTTACAGGCCCTATATGCATTCAAAACCAGAGTTCTCAAGAAGCAGAGCTAAGGGGAACACATTCACCTCAGTTTCTCTCATGCCACTCTCCAGCCAAGAAGAAATGACTGCATGCTCATTCCACCCATGTGCATATCCCACTGAGGGGAAGAACTCATTCACTTTGCTATTGACAGTTTTTGCCCCAACAATCCAGATCCTATCATTCATTTCAGAGGGTCTTTAAATCACATTTAACATGCCTTACCTATTGCACAGGGCCTCTTCTGCATCAGATATCCCAAAAGATCCATTCAGAGCTGATGTTCTGCATCAGGAAACACAATTTTCTCACAGAAAGTTGGTGGAGGGCTTTTATTCATGACTGTTCATAGTTCCAAAGGCCAACAGCAGTCTTTAGCCAGTCATATACATTGGTTGTCTAAGCCTTTCATATGAATAGTGTGGTTCAAAATGGAGATGCTGAGACTGGTTCTGAAAACAGTTCAAGAGGTGACTTCACGATCACTTTTCATCTGCAAGATGCATATCTCCATGTTTCAGTACACAGGATCTCCACGAAATTCCTGAGGTTTGAAAATGCCTATACTCTTGCACCTATTATCCCAAAGATCTTGTAAAAATGCAAGGGAATCAGAGTGCTTTCTTACCCTGATTACTCTCCTCAAATTTGAAATATCAAGGATAAATGACTTGTTAAACTTGGCTGTGGAAATACCATGGAAAATTGAGATATCTCCTGAATTGCTCAAAACAGTCTTGACTGCAGGTGTTTTGTTGAAATCCAGATTCTGTTGAACCAGCATGTCTGGATGATATCAAAATAGCCGACAGGGACAAACATTTCTCAGAACAAGTGGTGGACAGAATTGCTAGGGCAGGAAGGCCCACCACTCTGAATGTCTGAAAGTGTATGTATTTAGTGTGTGTATTTGTATATATCTATCTATCTATATATATATATATATATATATATATATATATATATATATATATATATGCCTTACATACCTTATGGGATTTATGGATGGTGCCTGTTTGTGGAAAGGGTGTGTTAACTCCTGCCACCTCTTACACATTTTCTTAAAGTATTATGATTGGGTAACATATTTAGAGAAGAAACCAATTTTTGGAATGAAATAATGGGCTCGCCCTTGCAACCACTCTGCATTTATGTCCTATTAATAGGGCATGCATTCTGCTCAGTAATAACTGAAGCATGGATAGGACTTGACAACTCTCACTATGCAAAGGGAGATAAATCTTGCCAAAATTTTTGTTGTTGTTAGTTAGTTGTGTCATTTTTAACACATAATTGGCTATACCATGCCAAGGAAATTGGAGTTAAGTGCCTTTCCAAGGACACGTGGAGGCAGTCGACACAGGCTGGGGTGTGTTGGAGTTAAGTGCCTTTTCAAGGACACGTGGAGACAGTCGACACAGGCGGGGGTGTGTTGGAGTTAAGTGCCTTTCCAAGGAGGCAGTCGACACAGGCTGGGGTGTGTTGGAGTTAAGTGCCTTTCCAAGGAGGCAGTCGACACAGGCTGTTGTGTATTGGGGTTAAGTGCCTTTCCAAGGACACGTGGAGGCAGTCGACACAGGCTGGGGTGTGTTGGAGTTAAGTGCCTTTCCAAGGAGGCAGTCGACACAGGCTGAGGTGTGTTGGAGTTAAGTGCCTTTCCAAGGACACGTGGAGGCAGTCGACACAGGCTGGGGTGTGTTGGAGTTAAGTGCCTTTCCAAGGACACGTGGAGGCAGTCGACACAGGCTGGGGTGTGTTGGAGTTAAGTGCCTTTCCAAGGACACGTGGAGGCAGTTGACACAGGCTGGGGTGTGTGCAGATTATACCTGTGACCCTTGGATTACAAGTCCAAAACTTTACCAACTGAGCTACCACTGCTTCCATTCTTGTCTGAATACCATCTGTGGGCAGACAACCTTGGGCTTTCTTATAGCTAAAATTGAATTGGTAAGGCTTAATTTGCAAGGTAGTGGTCATTTATTATGGTTTTATGATTGAATATGTATGATCAAATGAAACAGATTTTACTCCAGAAATTGGTTTTGCACTGTATGTTGTTGTCCTAAATGAAAATGATCCCTAGTGATGACAGATATTGTAACAGCTACTTTTCTACAGGAATGGCCTTATCAACATTAAAACATACTTGTTTCTTGCAATATTCCTATATTAAAATGATGCTGATCTTATCTCAAGAATGGCTGTTTGACAGCAAATGTGAAAATCTTTTTGTGTCTGTTTGTCCTGAATAGATGGTCTAATTGACATGTGGTTTTCACTAAACACTAATATAGCAGTATGAAGCTGGTTTTAAATCAAAATGGTGGTCATCTGCTCTCTGACATAGCAACATAGTGGCTGTCTTGAAAATCTTTATATCACTACTGTTAACTGTTCTTGCATGAATGGTGTTATTGACATAGTTTTCATTATTGGTTTTGAATGTAAATGATGTAGATGCGACCACCAGCATAACTGCACTTTTATGGAGGAGTTTTGAAAACCCAGACCAAATTGACCTTGGGATCAAGTCAAAGGTCATTGTATGCATTTATCATTTATGTACTTTATTAAGCTTCTGAACACAGTGACTTAAACATATACAGATGATTTTTTTCCACTGAAGAAGTTGATAGTTAACACTCAGACATTGATTATAAGGTATAAAGTCTTGACTGTTTTTAGCTGTACTGCTTTGTAAGCGTGATAATACAGGTATGAATGGATTTTTAGCTGTAAACCCAGCTTGTGGATATATATGATGAATACATTGAATGATGCCACTTGAATAACTTTGGCTTTTTTTTAATTTGTTTTAATTTAAGATATTACCAAACTTGTCATGTTAGTGTGTTTTGACATTGTCTGCCACAAGTTCATTGATTTTATATCCATGATATTAGATTGAAGGTCAGAGATTATTGTACTACACTTGGAGGTATCTTTTGAACATGTTAATTTGGACATGTAAGAAATGTTTTTTGTACCAAACTTGGTTTGTAAGAGTTTTGAAAGAATATCTCTGATCTTCATACTAAGCAGTTTAAAAGAAAAAACAATGTCTGAAGAAATGGACTTGTCTTGGATTCCTGGAAATTTTTGACCAGTAGAGCGTCAGTCCTTCCAAGGGATTCTTGCTTATCAGTATCAGTAGAAAAGAAAGAAAAACTAGGAAGAAAGAAAGCAAGGTTTGATCAATTTTTTTTAAAATTTCTATAGCAGATGGATTCTTCATTCAGCACAAACTGTTCATTTGCAAGATGCGAGAGAAATGACCCGAGACGAAGGTATGTATATATGTAGGGTTTAATGGGACATTAACAAATTCTGGGCTATTCATTGGTAAGTAAGTTACGGCATAAGAAAAGACACAGAATAAATTTGTATATGGTTTTTTAACTACATATCGCACATCAGTGGCTATATAGTTCCCATTAAAGTTGCAAAGATAAAAATTGCCAAAATATTATAGGAAGATAAAGCCTTCCAAGTCAATATAAGCATGTAGTACTATACAGCTGATGCTGTATTGTAAAGATAAAGAATTGCATAAAACAGATGGATAAACCCTTCCAAATAAACATGTACTAAATGATTAAAGATAAAAAGCTTACAGTTCGGTACATAGAAATAAAGATAAAATTTTAAAAAATTATTCCTTACACTATACTGTCGCAGAACAAAGACATAGCTAGAAAAAGGTAAAACCCTTAAAATACAAAAGTCCAATTTATTTAATAAAAACCATACTATTTAAAAAAGGTCAGAGCTCTCAGCTGGAACAAAAACACAACCCATGGCAAGAAAGTTTTCTTTTGCCATCTCTTAAAAAATTCAGCTGTAACCATTTTTCCTTCATTGCTTTAGGGCTGTTGCAGTAAAACATGTATGGCCCAGGAAAGGCACTTTCAGCATGAATTAGCCACCCACAGATGCAATTTAAAAATTTGAATCATTTTCATATGAACTTCATAGTAATTTCAGCTTAAAGAAAGACTTTGAATGGTGATAATAAACAGAGACACAATTACTGCAGACTTGTTTGTGTGTGGAAATTGAATATAGCCAGTGAGACTTGCACAAGATTCTTTTTCCATTCTTTATAGGCAACTTTCTGAGTCCTCACTTTCTCCGTGGACAAACCATGATCGTCATAGGACAGACAATGATGAGTGAGTACAATAAAGAAATAAAAACTGCCACTACCTTTGCGTAAATTCATGCAGTAGTTCAAATTATAATACTATTATTGCTTTGAAAGAAATATTGATAGAAAATTGGAATGTATAATCAAAATATAAAATGTTTTGGGTACAAATGTTTTAATGAAAATTTGCAACTTTATTTGAATGTATTTTATGGACATTTATATCCCATGGTCAGTTAAACGAACAATAAACCTTAAAGTGCTTTCTTGCCCCAAACAAGTGAAAGATGTATAAGAATTATGGTATTTTTCATGTATGTGCTATTAGAAAAACTTAATTGATTCACATGTCTTTTTATTCACTTGAAATGATTTGTGTTTTCAATTCCCTTGTTTCAAAACTTTCTCTTGACCTTCCTGCCATCCATATTTTGTCATCCATGTTGAACATATTTATTTTCCATTATTTTACTTTGTTCATTTATCTTTTGCTAGATATTTTAGTTTTCCCTTTCAAATGTACAATCCCTTGTCAGAGTTACTCTTTTCTTTAACTCCTGTCAGTCCATACTTTTCGCTTAAACATCAGTATACAAGGGTCTTGCTTATCTGTTAACTATATAGAACTATTAACTTTGATACACTGTAGTTTAACATAACTTCTCGTTTTGCTTTTCATCATTCTATTCATCTCCTTGAATCTTGAATTTTCTTATTTGTTTTCCTTATCTCCCCTATTAATTTTCTGATGTCCCTATTTATCTTTTTTTCTGGAAATCATCATCGTTATTTTATTTCCCATACTGACCTGTATCATATTTCCCAAATCTCTCATTCAGCGGCAAGAATATGTCGCGTTAAATTTTTGTCTAGTTAGTTTCTGTGTTGAATATGTTACCCAGTTTCATTCATATTAGGAATAAACTCCACTTCCTCCAGAATTCAAGCAAGTATCGCCTAATTTGTTTGCATTTATTGCATTTTGGTCTTTCTTTCTCCATCTGTTAAAGTAGAATGACACTCAAATCAAGATGTGCAAAATGTTCAAGGTCAGTGAAGACACAGAAGGAAAGTGTGTTGTGTGTAATTCAACCACTCCATGCAGATTTTTCAGTACATGGTGTGATGGAGTGTGGTTGAGTGCCTTCAGAAAACAGATCAAGGGCAGAGAGAAACAATGTGAGTCAAGTCTTTGGACAAGTGTAACGTCTCAATTTTAGACATTGTTCAGTCAGCTGGTTTTGCTCAGTCCACATTTCACACATTCTATCAATGTGATATGGCTTCAATGAAAAGGTGAGACTTTACCCTCATTGGACCATTAGTGGGTGCCCAGATGTCACCAGGCCTTGATTGTAATAAAACAATCTTCATTTTGGGCATGAGATCTATAACATTCACTGGATTCACACAAGAAAACATTTGTCAGTAAGACAACATTTGACATCACATTAGGAGAAACTTCATCCCTTTTTTGAGGGCACTGACATAACTGCCAGGAGGTGTATAGATGGTAAATGCATTTCCTGCTTGTACCTGTTCTCCCTAGTATAAATGTGATCCTGTTATGGACTCTCCAAAGAAAGGAAATCTTTTAGTGTATTTTATCTCTGAGAGATACTTGCCTGATCAAATTACTCTCAATTACTATAAATCCCTCCAGCCTTACCACAAAATTCTTGCATCCTGTTGTTAGTTATGTCCAAGAATAAAACTAATGAAGATCAAGTAAACAGGTGAAAACTTAGCATTTAATGGTAGTTAATTTGTAAGAGTTGCATCCCTTATCCATGATACAGAGAACAATAGGAAGGTAGTGGAATTCATTCTTCATGTTAATGTGATTGAGTAAATATTCTCGCAACAACTTACTAAAACTTTCTTTCTCCAAGACAGTCATGTGCCTGATTTTCCAATGTGCCTGATTTTCCAATGAAGAATTATTATTTATCATTGCTTTTCCAAAATTTAAAATGTGTTTCAGCCCTTCTTGCAACATTTATATTCATTATTTTCATATTCCTCATTTCTCTCCGACAATTTTCTAAGGAAGATATGTTTTGCATATTTTCCCTAGCAAATTTTATTACTTTCAAATTGAATGTGCTTCAAAAAAAAAGTTAAAAATGTATACCCCTCTCATCATTCAAAGTTAGGGTTTCAGCATTTATATTCTGGGACAATTCATGATCCTAAACTATTGTAGTTCCATGGATGACATGAATGAGGAGGAAGAAGCAGTGAATGAAGCCATTAGACGGAGCCTGGCTGACCGTGGAACATCCTTAAGGTAGACCTCTAGATTATAAACTTCCTTTAAAACATATTTTGTATTAGAATTTTATCTCTCTTTACCACATAGATCTTTGCTTGATCATTACTTCACTTTCTTAAAAGGAATACTGTGAATATGATGTGATTTTATTCTCTTTATAGTAATGGAATGACTTTTAATTGCTCATTTTGTGATAGGTAAATGGATGTGTTAGATGTAGATGTAGCATATTCCTCATTTTCTTAAGAAGTCCTATTTTCTTTGCCATAATTTTGTGTCAGTTTTAAAGTGATTACTGTATTTTTGTTAACCTTTTGCATTTTAGAACATTTTTATTCTAGTTCCAAAGAATGCATCTTCAGGACAAAACCTGAACATCATCTATGAATTCATTTTATTGGGAGGGGGTATCTGTTTCCATAGATGAATTGAATGACCCAGCAACAATAATGCATCAATTGAGAGAGTGGTATTTGCATTCACAATTCCCATAGATTAATATTAAGGTTTGGTTGAATTATTGTATTTTTGGTTAGACCAGCAAAACATGCTTGCATCCTGTGAATTATTTATCTAAGAGGTGACTTTTGAAATGATGAAAACAGTATGCTGCACTTATCTTTTTTGAGAAAGTTTTCCATGTAGGTTCCCACTATAAATGTACAACCTGGTGAGATCTCCCCATTTTTTATCAAGTGGTACTTGTGCCATGGCAGCAGTGAAATGAAATTGATTTGGTTTGAACTTACTATTGCACACAGGTTACCCATACATAAACTTCTGAAGAAAAATTACAATGACCTGCGAAAGCATAATTCTCATTCAGTTCTTATCATCTTGAAGATGTGTTTTTGTTTTAAATTTTTGAAGCCAATTGTAATGTTAAATTGATAATATTTTCCACAAAAGAATAAAATTTTCCTCTGAAACTTTTGTTTTCTGTGTGGATATTGTGAAGGAAATATTGGAACCCGCTTCTTCTCAGACTTTAATTTTCACATTGTTTGTGAGACCAAGATGTCCATTTTTGGTTTTAAAGGCATAACTAAAAATAGAAAAGCCTTTTAAAATGACTTTTTCCATGAAATGCTAAATAGAACTTGACAGTATGGCATGAAAATCTTCGATGCTTGGACAAATGATCATCCACCATCATATTTGGCCACCATCACTCAGATAAAAAAAAAATCATTAAATAATTTAATAAAAATGCTGAATAAGGTTTCACCAAACTTGATAGAAAGCATCTGGCATGAAATCCCTTCATATTTACACATAAAGCTGATCTGCCATAAAAATGACCACTAAAAAGATAAAACCTTTAAATGAGTTCCTTGCAAACACTGCTCAACAGAATTTGACCAAATTTTACAGAAACCATACAGCCATTGGAGGCTTTCAGTTTTGTTTACAGCTGATGCTGATCTGTCTTTAAATTTAACTGCCATTACTAAAAATAGGAAACTCTTTTAAACAATTTCTTCACAAAATCCACTCAAAATGACTTGACAAATTTGACTGAAAGCATCCTGGAAAGAGCATCCTGGCAAACAGGGCTTTCAGCATTGTGCAGATGATACAATCTGTTTTCAGATAAGGAGACTATTGCTAACAATAGATAAGCATTTAAACAACTTCTGATAAGAACTTCTCAATAATATTTTAACAAATGATGCATTGCCGTTATCAAGTATAGCTACCATTGCACAAAAACAGAAAAAGGTTTAAACACTGTCTCACAAACAGTGCAGCAGAAATTGACTGAATTTTACAGAAGGCATTCTGGTGTTAGTGGCTTTCAAATTATAAGCTGATGCAGATTCACAGTCATATATGGTCACTGTTACAAAAAAAATGGAGAATCCTTTAATGACTTATTCTTAATGAACACTTGAGAGAATTTAACAAAAGTGTACAGAAAGCATTATGGTACAAAGGGCTTTTAAGTTTACACAAATGATGCCAGTCTGCCATTAGATATGGCTGCTGTTACTAAAGTCAGAAAAACATTGAAAAACTTCTTATAAAAAACTGCATAACAGTCTTTGATGGAAACTGCATAAGTCTTTGATGGAAACTGCATAACAGTCTATGATGAAATTTGATAGATTGTGTCCAAGCTTGAACACCTTTCAGATTTATACAATATACGCAGAGATCATTAATGTTATCACTATGACACAATTACTGAGATCATTTAAGCTTTTGACTGTGACACAATTACAGAGATCATATTAGCTTTTCAATAGAATTAAAGCTACTTGGCAGATAAATGACTGGTCATATAGATTTTTATAGGTGATATATATATATATATATATATATATATATATATATATATATATATATATATATACCGTACTTTTCTTTAACTTTATCGTTTTCTTTCACATGACTGTTGTTGTAGATATTAAATTTACTCATTGCGATAATTGTTCATTATTTAATCACGAACAAAAGCTGCAACATTGTTTTGTTCCAGTCTGTCCTTGAGTTTCTGGTGCTAGATATATTTAGGTAAGAAGCTGTATCATATTGATTGATCATAATTTATTGATAACCTCATTTAGAGCTGTGAAGTAAGAGTTGATTCAACAAAACACCCTTAAACTGAAAATTAATCTGAAAATCTTGATATGTACAGAAGTGTTGTGTGAGTTCCATTAGAACAGCCAATCAAAACCATTTGCATTTCTCTATATGCACATACATTGTATCGTTACAGTCCCAGCACATCCACTGCACCTGAGTGCAAAGAAAAAATAGCACTTGCTATTCTGGACCACGCAGATCGAGTAGTTAAAGGACCAATGAGATGCATAACGGTAAAAAGAGATGATCTTTGGAACTCTGCTATAGAGTTTTTCAGAGAGCCTAATTTTATCCGAGAATCAGGAAGTTTAAAAGTACATTTCAAAACACAACATGGAATTGCAGAGGAAGGTACAGATTATGGTGGACCGAAGCGGGAATTCTTCCGTCTTTTGATTCGCGAAATTTGTCAGAAATCTGGTGCTCTTGTAGGTAAGTGGTTGTTTCAGTGCAGATATTTACAATGCAGGTTCATATACCCTGTTGACTTTTAGACTAAAAGATTGAAGCTTTCCATACATCCAAAATAAGGAAATTACATTTACTCCTCATGCTAAATAGGATGTAATTTGAAAACATGGTCAGGGACAGTTGCAAAATTATGCATACTAAATCTGTGTTTCACTTTACCATCATCTGTGCATCAGAGACATATGGCCAAAAAATTTGATGCATACTTTTTGTTGCTATGCATATTTTTGATGCAGAGGATTAACTTCCCCAGATATAATGAGATAATACTAGTCGATAGGCTTTATGATGGAGTAGCTTCACCTTATCTCCCAAGCTCATGCATAGTTTCCTTCGGGCTCTGCAACGTCATTCAGGCAAACAAAGCATGAAGCTTTTCGGACTAGGAAAAAACCTCAGTGAAAAGAACATACTCAGAATAATAAGCAAAGAAGGCAAAAAAAGCAAAACACAGTAAAGCAACTGTGGCACATACTTAAAAGAAAAATGGAGGAAAGAATTCCCTTGGCTTGAATATAGGACATTGTTACAAATCTAGGTCTTAAAATATGTAACAGAAAGAAGTGAAACCAACATTTTTGTTAAAATCAACAAGCAGTTTATTTCTCTACAACAGTGAGACTTCAAAAGAAACTTACAGTAATGTGAATGAAAATCCAAATAATCCTAAATGTCCTATCACAAGTCCAAAACTATACAATGTTACAAAACTACAGAAGGTTCCGAATGAATTCCAATAGTCTTGAATGACCTGAACACAATGATGCAATCCAGAATGTCTTTGAATGAGTTCAGGAAAATCTGATGTAGTGTATATAAATCGGAAAGTTAATGTATGAACACTTTGGCAATTTCAGGAATATTTTAATTCATTCATCTCAAATTATATCTGACAGGGTAATCTAAAACAAGAAGGAATCATTTATCAAATCCCTATTTATAGACATTTTCACTTGGCCTGTAACTTAATAGAATTGAAAATTATAACTGTAAACAAGACTGACCTTGAACTCTTGCTTTGTAAACAACTTATAATTATGGACAAAAGTTAAGCAAACAATATAAGTTAAATATTCACAACATCCATTGTATTGACCTGCATGACTTGTTGTTCAGGTGTGTGTGTGATTATGTGTGTGTGTGTCAGTTTATAGTGATGTTTAGCACTGGAGCATCATGCCGCAGACATCTGGCATTATGTCCCACCCAGTTACATTATCCTGACACCAGGCCAGCCAGCCCTAACACTAACCTGTTAATGTTGAATGCCAAGCGAGGCAACTGCTAGTACAATTTTTATAATTTTTATAAGTCATTAGTATGACTTGGCCAGGGTTTGAACCTGCACTCTCCTGCATCTCAGTGGATGCTCTAACCACTTAGACCACCAGAGAAATCCAAGTTAGTGCAAAGCCCATTAAAGTGAAGAATACTTTAGTGACTCAGTCTGTTAATTTTCGAACATCTGCTCATCTTTGCCACAAGGTATCTGGAGAACACAGTCACCGAAGAGATTCTTTGACAAGAAAGAAATTGGAAGCTTGCTGAGACAAATGCAAGGAGCACAGAGAGAGAGAGAGAGAGAGAGCGCAAGCAAGCAAACATGTAATGAGAGTTGTAAGTTCCTAGTTGTGCCTGTAGAAAAGAATAATTACTTAGAAGTGAATGTGCTTGTTGCACCCGGACATGATGAACTTGGGCAGGGTCCGCCTTCCAACCAATTAGAATAGGTGATGACAATATTAACAGAAGAACTTTGATGGACCCTGAGAGCTACCATGTGAAAAACTAATGGAATTGGAACAACAGCTGCAAGATGATATCACTAAGAAAACCATTTTCAGACTATAGTAAAATAGGTAAAATAGAAGAGATATAAATTTTGGCAAATAGTTAACATAGTTTGTGTTTTTAAAATACTATATAAGCCAGCTTAGTGAGATGGTCAAAATGTTATATTATGTAAGTCTGTTGTTTTGTCTACGTGCAATTCTTGCAAAAAGGATCATACCTGCATAAAAGGGTAAAGTGAAGAAAAGCATGTATTTTTCAAATGCAAGCATCATACTTAGTAAGGCATCAGTTCACTATTGAAATCAACTGGAACAAGCAGGGATGATGATGATGATGATGAAATTTCTAATATAAAACATGATGCTAGGATCACAGTTTCTTTTCCATGTATCAAACCAGTGAAATGATTGAATAAAAACAAAAAAGAGGGAACCTTAACACATGATCATTTGTTTCATCACACAAATGAAAGCTTACTTTACAACATGTATAAAATGTAAACTGCTAAAGACCTTAATGGGAACTATTCCAGTAAAGTACTGGAAGTTGATCTGTATGAAATCAACATATGAAAGTTCCTTTCTTGTCAATGTTTGACAGAAAATGCAATGATACTGTCCACTGTAATAATCTTTTATTTAATGCAATCTGATTAAAGTCAGATCTCTGCTGTCCTACGTAAAGATCTGAAGACGACCGCTTAAGGGTCATGTTCTGGTGACCTTTGAATTAGCCAATGGAAATGATCATTTAGTACACATTCATACTCATGATTCACACTGCTGAGTCTCCAAACGCAAACATATAACACTTCATCTGATAGGTTGATAAGATTAGAGATTATGGTAATAACACAGGTTACTAGAACATGACCCCTAATATTCTTTATTCCCAGAAACTCCAAATGGACTAATCCCACGTAATAATATCCATCAGCTAAGGGATGGTGTGCTGCGGTATGTTGGCAGGATGATCTCAACTATAGTGATACAAGGTGGAGAGCCCCCATCTATATTCAGTCCAATCATCACGGAGTGTGTTTTGAAGGACCCAATGTCCACCAGGCCTAATGTGGATGACATACCAGATGTCATTATTAGGGAGTCCCTAAAGCTGGTACTGTAATCATGCTTAAAATGAATTACCAAAACATGGGGGAAAAATGTTCCTCTTTTTAATTTTCTGAACATGTAATTTATGACAGTAAAATCCATGTGTATTTCAATATTTCTAATGATGACTTTGCTAAAATAATTTGCACTCAAAAGTTTATGTAATTATTAATTGCCCAAGAAAGAGAATTATCCTGAAGCTCTTGACCATGTTGCCAGTAACACCTCTACTGGTGAAGTTTTTGCTATGTGCAGCATGAATCACTGTAGTGAAATGAAACTTCATGAATCCTGTAAAATATCAGGTAGATCTTGGAACTGCAAGTTTAAATGTTTACATTAAAATGTTATTTTGGAGATCTTGAAACCAAAATTCTATATGAACTTTCCTACAGATTAGCTGTGCATGGTAGGATTGTTAACCATTATTAACCTGTATTCATCTTGCATATTTTTAAAAAGGAATACTCTTTTCTGAATTAATTGTTGTGATGGTAAAAAACCACAGCACCAGTCGTGCTAATTCTCACACTGTTAACCCCCATCTTATCGACAGTCCATCCAGGAATGAGGTCGAGTGCACTGGAATTTCATTCTTGATGATCATATTGCCAATGAAATCATCTTCTCTTCTGGCCTTCATGAATTCAACAAATGATTTTTATATTCTCCAAGTCTTTTTTGCAACCCATACTAGTGAAAAGATTGTCTTTTGCACTCACAGTGAATGTATTTTCAAATAATCATTTTTATTTTCGAGACACTCTCATATAATTGACCTGGATATAATTCAGTTCAGTCTTGGTTATTTTGCACCTAACACCATGTCATGCGCGAATGGCAGATGCCTTCAAGCAATCGGGTGATTATTTCCCTCTGATATGTGATTTTGTTGAAACCAGTTTTCAGTTGGATAACATATTCAAACCTTTGATATAACCAAACACGATTTATTTCTTTATGTTCACGTCAATGAAAAATGTGTCCTGTGTTATCTGACATAAGCAATACATGCTACAGCATGGATGCCTACGCTACATATACAGACTTCTTGGATATTTTTTTTTAATGCTCATAATGAAAAAGAGGAATAAATGTTAACAATACAAAGTTATTTTCTTTCATTTTATTATCAAAAATAAGCTTTTTATTGCAATGTGCAGTGGATTGGGGTGGGGGTACAAATTCAAAACAAATTTATTTCGTTTCTTAAGTCTTGGGACATATGACCCAAGTGAAAAAAGTTTCATCATAAGTTCTGGGACAGGAAAGAAATTAATTATTTTATCATGTCCCAATATATATGGTAAATACGGTACAGTTTAAATATTAAATAAACATACATTACATTTCTCAGGTACAGCAAGCATCAGACAACGAATCATTACAAAAGGCACTTAACTCCTGTGAGTGGCGGTTCGATGTTGATGGCCTTCCACTATTCATCACAATGGAGAACAAGGAGGAGTTTTTACAAGCCAGTGCGATGTACTTTGCAGTTCTTACAAGACAAATGGGAATTCAACAGCTTCTTCAAGGACTTGAATACTATGATGTATTGCTATTTCTATCCATGTCTATATAACCATCAGTCATCACAAAAATTGCAGTGGCTATAACAACTACCACCACCACAATTACTACTATTGTTACTTATGCTACTAACTACACCACAACTACCAACCTTCACAAAAGCAGTTCTCTATCATATTTGCAATGATCACTTCTCCTATACTTATATTCTATGCTAAGCCATTTCATATTCCTATGGAGGCCGGTCATTTATGGAGAAGTAATCATAATTGTGTCATATATACAGTGTGAAAAACTGCCTATATTATTCCAGTGTATTTAAGTTTCCTTTCCTTTTGGTATCATTATGCACAATGATATAGTGATACATTTTGTATTATAAAATCAATAGCGACACAAACTTTTCATGTTACATTATCTATTTTGGATGATATCAACAATTTTTCATGAAATGTATGTTGAGTCCAACTGCAAATAATATAGACCCTGATCTGCTATTGCATAATGTTCCAGCAGATCAGGGCCAACATTGTTTGTTCCACTGACTACTCCTAACAAACTGGATAAAGCCAGATTTACAGGTGTATTATTCAGTGGCAGATCCGGGTCTGTGCAGCATGCAGTTGGACTCAATTGATAAGTGAGCATATACCATTCATATTTTGCATATCTCTTCTCAGTTTCTTGGGCTGATGAGAAGGAAACCATTCCTTTGTAGTATTCTGGAATACAAAAAGGAGGAAGTTTTAGCAAAGGACTTAATATCCATGATTGAGCCTGAGTATTCATGGTCTGATGACAGACGAGAAAAGGAGGAAAAGCTTTTTTCCAATATAAAAGAGTTTCTGGAACTGGTTGAGAGTAAGCATCAGATGGTACTAATTTTACTGATAAATTTCATCTGTAAAAGCAGCACAATAGTCAGTTCTCAATGAAAAGTCTAGAATGATCTTGTTGACAATGTGCCATTAAATATCTGAATCCATGCCTTAAATTTGTTGTTGTGACCTGTGTTTAAGGTCTTCTATTTTGTTGATAAAATTCTGTCAGCAGGCATAACCTTGACATGAATAAATGGCTGTTATAATATCTTTCAATTTGATGGTTACCTTGAAAACTGAATGAATTTTAAAATTAGTCTTGTGCTTGAAAAGCCTTTAATTTGTTGAAAAATGCCTCAAACTGTGCCAGATATTCCTTGAACTTTGCTAAAAACTCCTTGAACTTTGCCAAATGCTCATTGAACTTTGCCAAATGCTTATTGAACTTTGCCAAATGCTCATTGAACTGCAAATACTCATTCATCTTTGCCAAATACTCCTGGAATTTATCTGCAGGAATACAAATTATTATAACTGAATAAGTATAAAACTTTTGTAAGAAATGTCATTAAACCTGTATCATGGAAAAAGAACACTCCTTATTTAATTAACTGATGATGAGAAACTGACTTTGTTTCCTTAGCCAATTTAACATGACAAAAGCATTGACCTAACATGTTGGTTTTTTTTATGAATGCATTTACTAGTATATGCTTGATAACTGGCCTGTTACGATGAACATTTTATCAAATGTTGCACAGTCATGAGATAAGTCCAAAATGATTGCAGAAGTACCATCAATAGTTTCAAAATTGTCCAAGTCAGATTCTCCATAAAGTGACCGAATGATTTTCTCTTTCAGGCAAGACACTTTTACAAAAGCTAGATGAGGACTTAACAGCTGATGAAAGAGACTTTATATCAATCATGAAACCTTCCAAGCTACTTGAATTCTGCACAGGATCAAGCAAAGTTCCAGCTATGGGTTTTGAAGAGGATCCACACATGACCTTTGTCCATGATGATCATAAATTCCACCCATCAGCACATACATGTGGTAACAACCTTGTCTTGTATGTGAATGACAAAACAACCCTAGACAAGAGATACTTTTTCAAGATCATGGTGGAAACACTAATGAATGCTGAGAACTTTGGGTTTGACTGATTGTTATTTTTTGGTGGAAATTTTCTGGTACATATAAACATGTACCTTCTCATCATTAATTTTGCTTCCATGTATTTTGTATGATCTTTTACTATGCAGTTTGCTTTTTTGTTTTTGTTTTGTTTGCTTGCATATCATTCAAGGCTTGGAATGATGTCCTGGAAATATATGATTATCTGGGTCTTTTTGTGCAGTCAAGATTAATAAAAGATGACATTATAATCTTGAGTTTATGATGGCCCTGCACTGAGATGCAGGACTCTTTATAGAGTAATCAACTTCTCTTTCTATTTTTGTTTCAGTCTTTCTGTTCTTTTGTTGATATTCTGGTAACAAGCATAGCTCTGCATGCCAGTTGGCAGGTTAATTACCTATTACATGTAGATATACCTTTTCAAAGTTTTGTTTTTTCAGGTCCCATGTTGGCATTGTTATTGCACTTTTTCTGTCAGTATCATATCTCCACTGTGGCAGATCCTTGCAACCAGCAGAGAGCTCGGAAACATTCTGCATATTCTGATTGAGTTGGTGTGAACATTATCTTAAGACCCTGATATTCCTTGTATGGTGTTGTCATGTAAGCTCATGTTGGATCAAATTATGTTGGTATACTGTAGCATTATATAGCAGTCGATTGCTTTATTTGTTGGGTTCATTATCACATTATTACTTTAACAAGGGTTTCTGAATTAAACGCATTGCTTGTTAATGTATCAGAGGTATTTTTATTATTCTGTGTTATACTAATCTTTGTTTAAAATTCTAAATATGGCAAACATTTTTTAAATTTAACAATTTGAAATTTGAAAACATGTGAATTATCCATTTGTTAAGAATATGAATGTTAATTTTTAAACAGGCTGTTTTCATAATGTGTTGGTTCAGCTGTTTGCATTTTGTGTTTGAATTCTACCAAATTAATGACAACTGAAGGAAGATACTAAGTATTGAATGATGTGGGTATAAGATTGAATGTCAGACAAATTCACATTTTCAGGCTTGATACGTTTGAGAAACTTATTTCACAAAATAGATAAATTGAAGTCTGAATATAATATACTTTATGGGGCAGAGACCCTCAGACAATCAGATGAGATGGCTTGACTTAAGATTAGAATATAACATATTAATAAAATCAGGTTAGATCCATGTCTAAGAATCCCAAATCATAAAGTTTGTATGGTGTCTTACAAATTTTGTGACATACCTTGTATACATACTGACAATTGAATCAAGTCCCTGTTCAGCTGAAAGAGAGAGATCCTCTGTAAATAACATCTAAGAAGAATACTTTTGATGATGGACTGGTTTGAGATATAGATCACATTTGTAATGTCATCACTTTCAAACTTTTATTGCGAGAAAATCTAAAACAGTTGTAAGTTCTCAGAAAGAAAATATACTGTATATTAACTTTATGAAATACTGCAGCACTTTTGGGGTCTATGGACACAAAAAATGTTGTCCATGTGATCAAACTTCAGAATTGTGGAGTAAGAATGGTACCGAATGCTGGTCCCCATATTGGCTTTATGTTTCAGTTTTTAAACACTTCAATTTGGTAAATGAATTTCATCTAACAGCTGCATTTTGTTTTATAAAGTCCTTGAAAGTTTCGCTTTCTTCATCTCCTCTATTCAGCCTCTACACAGTCTGTAGCACTTATCAGGTTTCTTAAATTGGCCATCCTAGTCTTTCTGTCCATGTCTGCGTATTCTTTTCAGTGCAGTATCCTATGTACTTGCTTAAAAATCAAGTAAAACAGCAATGAACAAAGATCCTGATCTGCTGCTCCATAAAGCACCTGCAGATCAGGGTCTGTGTTGTATGTTCTACTGATTACTCCTAACAAACTGTACAGACTCCGTTGAACTGGAACCTTAAGCGACAGCAAATCTTGGTCAGTGGAATTTGCAGTTGGACTTGTCTTATAAGTAAGTTCATAAGGTACATGATGTCAGCTATGTTCTTGATGGAGTTAGTGCTTGTATTAATGATTGCAACCATGTTAGCTCTATTTAGCCATGGTAGCTCAGCTGGTACAGTATTGGACTTGTAATCCAGGGGTCACAGATGAGATCCCTACCCAGGCCAGCCTTGTTTGGTGACCTTGGTGTGTCTTTGAAGAAAGGCTCTTGACTTAGCCAGTAATATGTGGAAATTGCCATTGAAGCAAATTTTGATGTCTTCATTTTTCATTCTGTTATGCTTCAAGAACTCTAATGTGTTTGTAGTCTTTGTCTTCTCTAGTTGTTTAACCTCAGGTTCTCTTGCCATGTCTTTTGTAGTTTGCTAGGCTTGCAACTAAGAGTTGTGCAATGGTCATTACCAAAGTCCATTTGGATATCAGCAGTGACATTCTTATTGTCAGGACTCGGGAGTCTTTCAGACTCATTGTGCCCATAGAACTTGAGATCATCCATGAACATTAGATGATTGGTCTCATCACTCCCAATGATATAGTGCAAACACAAATAATGCAGGTGAGTGAGGCTCCTTGGAAGATGCACAACTTTTGGTTTCAGTATCCTCCACTATGATGTCATAAATTGTGAGATGCATTCTCCAAGACATTATGCTATTTGCTGTGCGTCTTTGTATGTTTTTCACTATACCAACAAACTCCAGAATATTTCAGGATCCAAAAGTAAGGTTTTGTGTCACGGACTTTCTTGTAGTTTTTCTATTACTGTCACTGGTTCTTTTTCAGTCTTCTGCAATCTCAAAGCACACTCTTATCAGCTAGCAACTCATCCTGTGCCCTTTTCAACTTCTGTAGCCATTTTGTGCTGCTGGGACTGGTCCATTGCTATCTTTTTGATCAAATACAGTATCTGGAACTGGTCCATTGCTAACTTGGCAATCAAATACAGTATCTGGGGCTGGTCCATTGCTAGCTTGGGCATCAAATAAAGTATCTGGGACTGATCCATTGCAATCTTAGTGATCAAATACAGTATCTATAACTGGTCCATTGCTAACTTGGGAATCAAATACAGTATCTGAGACTGGTCCATTGCTAACTTGGGCATCATATACAGTTTCTGGGACTGGTCCATTGCTAACTTAGTAATGAAATACAGTATCTGGGACTGGTCCATTGCTAACTTGGTAATCAAATAGAGTATCTGAGACTGGTCCATTGCTAATTTGGTAATCAGACACAATATCTAATTGTTTAAAATATCCAGTAAAGTAGATATCTTTGTCTTGTTTGTTTAAAAGATACAAACTTAATTAAAAACTGGTAGTTGATTTATTGTACAAGATACACAGTGTATGAGAAATCCTATAAGGTGTGCAAGATTTAGTTTTGAATGCCTATAAGATGTATATTGAAAACATATATAAGACATAACATTGATAATATGCGCTACAATGTTTGTGAGATGTATATTAGATTGTATGACATACGGTGTCAGGAATAAATATTTTGCTTGCTATACAGCTTGGCTTCCTTTGGACTTTTATGACAGAGCAACACTTTTGAAGTTACACTGTGCAGAGTTGAGTGCCTTTCCAAAAGATATCCTACAGTAGCTGATTCAGATTGATGATGGGAATTGAAAACCCACACTCTTCTACCCATGCATCTTAAAACCTAGAAAAAATGAGCATGTAAAATTCATGCACATAAATAATTGGAATTTTTCATTCCCAAGAATCAGATTTTTTTGTTTAAAGTAACATACAGAGCTAGTGACTATTTTGTCTATTACACTAAAATACCCAAACATACTTTGCTATCGCTGTTTTCATGTGTTTATGGATTAAGTAATTTCATTGATTTTGTATGTTTAATGTTTATAGCACCAAATAAAGAGGGTGTCTTTGTGTGTGGTGTTTTACTTTTATTTAATTCCTGATTTTCTCTCTCTCCTTCATTTGTAGATATTTACCATTATTTTTATACCCTTTGGGAATTTGTTTGACAATTTCCTCAGCATCCTAACTTTTTGATCAGCAAAGTGTTTAAAACCAGGACACATACATAAATTTCCATAATGTACATTTTGTGCCCATTTTTTATTGTAAGTTTGGAAAAATTTATTTCACCCCTTGTATTCCAGAAAGGATCTAGTTGTTCATGTATATATATATATATATATATATATATATATATATATATATATATATATATATATATCTATGTGTGTGTGTGTGTGTGTGTGTGTGTGTGTGTGTGTGTGTGTGTGTGATTTTTAAGTGATATTTGCTGAACATGCCCAGCAGATAAACATTTTGACTGGCACATACTCAACACAGTCACACATTAATCATAGGATATCTCAAATACTGTATTTATCAAATTGTTTTTAGTTTTGTTTATCATTGAGCAAAATAAATTCCTTAATGAAGTTAAATTCAAAGGTCACTGGGTCTAGTTTGCAGATTGTTTTTTACTCATCGACAATAAAGGTGTCACTGACTAGGCTTAGTTCAAAGGTGACTAGATATACTTTACACATTGTTTCTTTGTCAGACAATTGCAGAGGTGTTACTAAGTTTGTTTGGCCATTGTATTTTCCTGATGGTTTAAACTGTAGTCATAAAGAACATGACAAAATAGATGTTAAAGTTTATCTCCTGAACTTGTAACAAATCCTGTGATGGAATGATTGCCCCAGGCTGTGATGGAATGATTGCCCCATGCTGTGATGGAATGATTGCCACATGCTATAATGGAATGATTGCCACAGGCTGTGTACTGTGAACATGGTCCCTCACACTAGCTTGTGTGATGGTGTGTCACCACATGGCTTTTAACTAGCTTGTGTGATGGTGTGTCACCATGTGGCTTTGAACTAGCTTGTGTAATGTTGTGTCACCACATCGTACCTTTAAAACAAAATATATTAAGCCTCAGCCTAAGTTAAGAAAAAAAGGATACTAGCAACAATTTTTATTATTATCCTGCAAGATCTGTTTGGGGACATGGTTAAATTAAACCACCATCAGAGTTATGGATTGAAATGAAAGTGTTGTTGGGTGAAATTCTGTGCTGTTGTTTTCAGAAAGAAAAACGATTGTTATGAGTAATTAGTTTTGAGAGAAAACTAGTTAAACATGGAAGGATAATATTAACACTAAAGCAGCAGCAAATCTAGAAGAGAAAATGAGGCATTGTCTGGTACATTTAATAATTCAGTATGTCATTGTTTTCTTTCTTTCTTTTTTTTGTCTCAACTTGTTATATGTCCTTTGAATGCTTTAATATTAAGTTACACAAATATAAGGCCATCACATTACTTTTTATGAAAAATGTCAGACAAGAGCTGTTAGAATTTCAAGAAATGTAATATGACTGACATATTGTCCCAATGAAATCTCCTGTTATCACTAATCCTTTTAACCCGATGGTCATATCTTCTAGGGCTTTCACTACAAGACTTATAATGTGTACTCAGTACTCATGAGAATGAAATATGGCTACACTGGATTTTTTATCATGTGTAGTTGGTACTAAATGAAAGTGATGCCAGTTTGACATGCATGATGCATTGCATGGGGGCCATCTTGAAAGTCTTATAGCTACTCCTTCTGAATTGATAGTCATAGTGTCATGCGGTTTTCTGAGATTTTTACAAAAAGACTTCAACATGATAGCCATCTTGAAAATTTTCTCACTTGTCCTGTTTAAGAGAGGGTCATGTTCACTAAAACACTACTCGCTATATGTAATTAGGCCTAAATGAAAATTATGCCAAAATTATCTTCCAAACTTGGTCAAATTTTGTAAAAGCTCCTTAGTCAGAATGGATGGCCTGACATACATTTTCTATTTATTTGATATGAATTTGTTTGTTTTGAGTTTGTTCCAGTATTAAAATGATGCTGATACATCCTCTGGGTGCCTGGACTGCCATCATGAAAATCTACGCAACTACATTTCCTGAACAGACAGGTACATTGGCATATTGATTTTACTAAAACTCTGTAGCAATATGTCATGTTATATGTAAAACATGTTTTCTCAAATACATGTATTTTTCATCTGACCTCCAAGATGGTATCATTACCATCTAGAATATCTGATCACTTCTACTCTTGGATGAACCATGGTATTCACAGGTTTTCGTTAAACACTTTTTGTATTTTTAATGAAAATGTTGCATATCTGACCAACAACATATCCACCCTGTTGCGAAAGTTTTGAGAACCAGGCATCTAACATTAAGATCAGGTCAAAGGCCATTTCTTTTACTTCACTAAACTTCTGAACTTTGTGACTTGTACATATGAAAGTACATTTAATCCAGATAGTGTGCATGTATTTGGCTGCATTCAAATGAACAAGTTCATAGTCAGCATTGTAACATTTATTTTAACATCAATGGTCTTCAGTTTTTAGCAGTTCCAGCTTGAAAGCATGGTAACACAAACAATTATGAATTATTTTCTTCATTTAACATAATTTGTGGATATTTTTGAAGAATATCTTAATTCATACCAAATAATATTTTTTTCCAAAAACTGTTACAGATTTGACCAAACTTACTATGTTTTAATTTTGATTTTGTCTGATACAAGTTTGGTGATCTTCTGTCCATGATATTAGGTTCAAGGTCAGAGGTCATGATAAAAAATATGAACTCCACTTTACAGCATCTTATGAAAATATTAATTCCAATATAGGTAAATAGTTTTTCAACCAAATTTGGTATGTTGAAATTCCTGCAGGATATCAAATATGGTTTAAGTATTATTATGACACTATTTTTTAAAATTAAGTTACAGAAAAGAACAAAAACTAACAAGTTTTGTAAAATTCAACAGATAACTTATTTCCCAAGAATACAAAGTGAAAATGAAAAAATAACTTACAGTATTGCAAATTAAAACCCAAATAATCCTAGAATTTCTAACAAATCCTAATGAATAAGGTTCTGAATAAACTTGAGTAGTTTTTCAAATAATTTTCAATGCTGAAGGTGTTGATGTGCCTGTAGTGGCCTGCAGTTCCTAATGTATTAATGTACCAATGGCCTGAGTTGTAATGATTTGCCAACAGTCTTTTGATGAATCACAGTAATGCAGTCCAAGAAGTCTTGTTTTGAATTCACTAGAATTACAAGATGATGTCTCTGCTCAAGAATATAGATGAGCACTTTGTATTTCCAGTGAACAACAAATTTAAATAAATTCCAGCCCATATCAAATACTGAACACAACAAATGATCCTGCTTCAACATCATACAGCATGACTAAATAATTTTTCCAGCAAACAATATTATATAAAAACTGAGCCACTAAAGAATAACCTGGATGAGGTCCAAAACTTCATTAATAGAACAATCACAGTTATAATTACTCTGTTACTAGAACTATACTAGAGAACATGATAAACTGTATGTCCTTTACTCAGACTAAGATAATATATAACCTACACTCGCAGAGCAGTACAAACTATTAGTTTACAGAATAAAAAAAAAGTCTGACTCTGGTCAGGTAGACAAACCCACGTCATATAATGAATAAAAATACTAACAAACAATGCAAATTAAATATACATAACAATACTCGGGAGTTAAAAAGATGAAATAGTCTTATTTGGATTTCGGGAAATTCTTTTCAGCTGGTAGAGCGTCTGTCCCTCCTCGAGACTTGTTTCACAAACAACGATATTAATTATTTGAAAATTCTTTTTAATTGTGAGGAAAAGGTGATTTTTATTTTTACAATCAAGATGATAAATAGTCTGCATTTTTGTTATTGTTTAATAATAAAAGTCTTGAAGTAGAAAATGAATTGATGTCATCAGTAAGGTTTCACATGGGTATCATTTATAGTTTACCATTAATTTAATATTGTTATGATCCAGATGTTTTGAAAAAATTTAAAATGAAGTCAAACCTATTACAGACTAACCAATGAGTTTTGACAAAGGCTTGGGCATACATGTTTGACAATTGTTTTTAAAGGACGATTTCAAGTGCAGAAGGGTAGGCATACATGAGCTACAATTTTGGGGCAAGTTCAGAAATAATATTTTATTTAAAATTTCACTACAATTTTCAAAATATCTGAATATTTACCCCCCCCCCCCCTTTAAACTTTTTATCATGTTTATCTGCTGTGCAATATATTGAATTTCCCTACATTTACTTCTTTCTTCGTTGCCAGCAATTTCATTTGTTTTCAAAACTAATTTATTTTTCAAATGCTTTTATGCCAAACTGCTGTTGGTCAAAGACAACCCAGAGAATTTCGAAACAGGCTTTGGAATATTTAATATTTGACCACACCTCCCCTCCACAACTTCCCAACTCCAAATTATTTAGATTGCAGATGGAGAAATCCTTGACCTGTGTTGCTTTCGGAGGAAAATTTGATTAAAATATATTTAATTTATTTAAAATATTGCCAAAATTTCTACAAAGAACTAATGATAAGTTTCATGATATCTATCTATCTATCTATCTATCTATCTATATATATATATATATATATATATATATATATATAATACAAATAATACAGGTTAGAGAATTTTTAATTCGTACTCTACGGAGATTCGATGCCAGGTCCGCAGGTAAACGGCACCCATCGCCTTGCCTGCACGCACCAGCCCATATTCCTTCACGACTAAGCATGCATTACCAAAAAATGATGGCACTGAATCGGTGTTATATGCACTCGTTCGTAGCAGACACACTCGCATGATGACCCGATAACTAACTCTCATCTATCTACACAGTCGTTCCGGATTTCTATGAAAGAATCAAGGTATACAGGCTTAATTATATAGAATTATAAATATACACCAGACAGAACGGAAAGTGCTATCCCTGGATTCTATAGAAGAATGCTTGATAATAGTAGGTAGAATTAATATTTAATACAAATAATACTATCATACAGGTTAGAGAATTTTTAATTTTTGATGCAACCTCTGAAACTGAACTTACACCAAGTAACCTATAAGAACATGGGTCATTGTAACGGTATGTGAACGCTTCCAACTCGGCTTTCTTCATTTAAATCATCTTTCACGCTTAAAGCATAGTTATGTCTTATATTTATTTAATTCAATATGAATGAAAATAGAAGATGAAAGAAAAAATAGCAACTTATCCGTTGGAATAGTCCATTATGAATAGCTACAAAGGTACAGAAATCCATTTTGAAGTGGATACGTTGGGCAGAGATGTGAAGAGTTCACTTACTCTTTCAATACAAAGTTACCTGTAGTCAATCTTAGCTCCGTTGGATAAGAAAAAAAAGAAAAAGAAAAAAAAAAAAAAAGCTTGAGCTTGAAAAACAGTGGAGAGAAAGCATACGTCAGTGCTATAAATAGTTCTCTTCCGAGAAAAACACAAGGAAGATAACGTTGACTTCACAATTGTTGACTGTACGCCCTGTAGCCGACATGTCGAATATTCAGGATTCGTTGTTTCAAGGATTATACCTTTAAAGGTAAGAGATTATGAAATGACCTGACGAAAAGAAAGTTCTGTATGAAATGTAATCCATATGCTTTCAATTTGTGCTAGGGGCCATACCCCACCACCACCACCACTCCCCTTTCTCACGCTCCCTCTCCTGCTTTGAAGAGAATTCATAGGCATAGTCAATTTCCACTTGGTTACTGGTGAAGGACACGCGATGACTTTATGCGCACAAACAGATTTGCAGGACACTAACTTTGTGAACAGTTGTGAAAACTTGGACTATGGCTACAATCTTCTCTAGCGCACAATGCAATGTGCAATACGATATTTCCTATTGGAACAAAACAATTCTGCAGTGTTTTCCAAGAGTATATGCAGAGAAATAAGTGCTAGTTTTATATTGTATGCATAATGCCATCTGAATTTATTATTATTATTATTATTATTATTATTATTATTATTTAAGGCATATTTTCTTTGATGTAGTTAGATATACTTATAGAAGTACCTTTGATAGGAGCAGTACTAAAGTTGTACAATACAAAGTCTTCAAGCAGTGGGTTATAGGCTTGTTTAAATAAGCAGTATGATTTTCAGTTATACTCGATCCATCCATCTCAGTCAGTACTGTTAATTTAATGAGTAATACCATAGCTGCATCCTTTGCAAGAGTACCAGGCCATTGAATGCTTTTTGGTTAAAAGATGTTGGATCAGCAAAATTATCAGTAGAACATAAACATCCTGAATGCCGCATGAACGCCTACGAGAGCAGATTAAATTATCGCCTGAAGTTCTGTGTGTTTATTATGACATAAAATATGAAAGCCCTCTATTATGGGGCTTGTAAACTCGCACGTGTCGCCATACAAAACCCTAACATCAAATGGATATAATTGGATATTTAGCAAAACAGACACTTTATATTTTTACAACCTTTCATAAATCTGGATATATTGAGAATAAATGAAGTGTTACGTGTAGGCTTGTACAATAATAACAAGAGAAAAGAGTGAAGACAACAAGTTTTGTATATTTTAACAAAATAATTTATTTCACTAGAAAAGAATGTAAAAATTGGAAAATAGGACTTACGGTTTGTGAATATAATCCAAAATTTAATCCTAAGAATGAAAAATACAAGTCCTATCACTAAATAGTTCTATTAGAATCCAAGTTCGAATCTCGACGACGTTCCAATATGGAAGGCGATGACGTCAGATGTAGTTCTTGTGCAAAAAATGGCAACAATTCCTCAACTGAATCACAGTTTATGTTTCCGGATAATTCCAGAATAAATTTCCACTTAATTTCTTTCTCCCAGAATTTTATAAAACAGTACACTCGTTTGGTTTTCTAGAGAATAAATTATTAAATTCCAAACACAAATGAATTTCAAAAACAATCTGGTTTCAACAATAAAATAACCTATCCGGCGAGCGCTCAGAAAGGGTTATATATTCACCTGAATTATCATCCCGTTCTCGCGAGACAGACTACGTGATCTAATAACACTTGAAACAACGCAATAGGAAAATGCAGTTTGTCACGTAGGAAGAACCCCTATCTATTATCACTCTGAAATAAATATAAAAATAAAACATTGTTTTTCCGACTAGACGAAATGACCTTGGCAATAGCCACTCGTTCTCGCGTAGCGCTTGCTCTACCGTGGACCAAGGTAAACTAAAAATATTACTAATGTAATACGTTTTACGTCTTAGATAAACAGAATTACTGAACAAGAATTTTGAATCCCTGCAATAATTATTGCAATAAAATCTAATGAAACAAAAATAAAATAAAAAAGAATTTGAAAACTAACACACAAGCAATTTAATTACATATACGTAACAGAAGAAATAATTGGGGAATCATTGCTCATGTCTTACCCCAACACCAGCTCTCTTTTCCTACCATTCTCAACCTTACATTCCGCCCAGTCCATCCACAGGTACCTCTAGACCCCACGATAGAAATATAAAACCAAGAAATGTGCCCCATTCGTGGTCACTTTCCAACCCGATGGCCCAAATTTTCAACGCATCACTCGGAAGTAGTGACACCAGATCGAATCATTCAAACGTCTCACCTATCACACCATATCCATGAAAGTACGGGCATATAATACTTAATACGTTTGAAAATAAATTTTTTCTCTTGCATTTGGTTTAATTACATGCCATATCACATCTTTTTTTTCTAAGAAAAATCTCAAATAAACTCAACAAATGTCACGAAAGGTGAAGCCCTATTTACAGGTATGTCTAAGTATGTATACATGTATGTAGGTTGATAGATACACGTAAAGCAAAAGAGTATTCGAACGTAGTTTCTGATTTTTGCAGCCACTGAAGATAATACACTAAACTGTTGAAAAGCTGAGGATTGCTATGAACCTTTACATACACGCACCCATCCCAAGTTCTAGTTGGTCCTAAATGAAAACTGAGCCCAATCGGACATCCAAAATGATTGCCATGGTGGCCACCTTAAAAATCTTGCTCTGCATGCTCCACATACATGGATTTTCACTGACAGACTTTTTATGATGTTTTGTTGGTTTTAAATAAGAATTTTAAAGACAATAAAGCCGCAACGGCTGCTCTCGCGAAAATCTTGTTATGGCCACTGCTCCTGAATTGATGGCCATATCGGCATGTGCATGTCACTAAAATAAGTTCGTATGATGTTTAATTGTTCCTAAATGAAAATGGCATTAATATTGCATCCAACATGGCCACCCTCATGACCATTTTTAAATGTTGTTACTGCTACTATGACTACTTTGGTAGTATTGGCATGGCTATTATAACTTAAAGATTTCGTATGATACTAGTTGGTTCTAAATAACGATATTGATATCACATTTAGTATGGCAGCAATAACGGCAAACATGATACTCTTGTTATCGTTACATTTCCTGAAAGGGATTGTCATATTTACATGAAGGTTTTACTCAAATACATCTCATGATGTATAGTGAATTTCATTTGAAAATGGTGCCAATCTGATCACCACAATGGCTGCTACAGCGGTGAACTTGAAAATCTTGCTGTCGCATATTTTCCAAAACAGCTTGACATGTAGACATAAGCAGTATAGTGGGGCTGTTTACAGACAATGGGAAAATACATTACAGACACCCCCACCCCCCACCCCGGGGCACGTTTACGGACAAAATTTATACGGACAAAAAATCACCCTGGGCACGTTTACGGACAATGGGAATTTTGTATAGGGACAAGAGGAATGGCACAGGTAGGGTGACGTCACGGTACTGGACACTTGTAACAATGTAGCAAGTACCGTGACGTCATGCCACCTGTGTCATTTCTATATAAAGTCTGAATCATTCGCGTTCGTGTTTGTGAACAGTATATAGCAAGTACCGTGACGTTATACCACCTGTGTTATTTCTATATAAAGTTTGAATCATTCGCGTTCGTGTTTGTGAATAGTATATAGCAAGTACCGTGACGTCATGCCACCTGCGTCATTTCTATATAAAGTTTGAATCATTCGCGTTCGTGTTTGTGGATATTATAATATTATACCCAAATTATACAACCGACTAAAAAAGTTTTTAGGTAAGAGAATAATGTTTTTGGAAGTTAAACATAAATTATACAATCGAATAAATTTTTTTAGGCAAGAAAGAATAAATCTTTTTGAGGCAGTGGAGTGGCCCTGAAAAGGGCCGTTGTTTGTTATGTTAACACCATTCCGTTAACATAGAGGGCATCTCACTGATCTTCTTCTCTTTCTCAAACTTCGTCTAACTTCTGGACCGTAGATGAGGTGAGGACTCGCTTCAGACAGCCTTGTCTTTCCACATAGGTCCTTCTTTTCCAAACGCTTGTCTCGGTGATCCTAACGATTCTCCATGATGATCTCACATACATGGGTAAGTCCGTACGGAACAGCATCGACGATACCAGAGTAGACGATTCAGCGTTGGTCCACATCTTTGTGACGAGGAACAGGTGAAGGGAATGAAGTGAACCGAGTTTATTTATAGTGGAAGACCGGATCGAAACGGATTGAAATTGTTCACCAATCCCAACATGCGTTACAAAATTCAGTCACTTCGCGGAGTCTGTCTTCCAATCCGAAGAGAGCTTCCTGTGACGTCACATTCCCTATATAGGTGCTCTAGCGTCTGTGCGCAGTGAATCGATGCGGCATTGTTTTGTGAAACATGACGGAAACTAAGAAGACAATGAATTGGGGTGCACCGGCTTTGGAGACGAAAAGCGATGGCATAGCAGTGGCTACCAAAGTTAACACAGCGCTACTTCCTGAAGAGGTCGATTTCAACTGGGATTTACTAGATTTTCTCTCTTTGCAAGAATTTGTTCCAGTACCAGTATCTTCGCCACCTTCTCCTTCTTTACCACACGTCGAGGATTTTAAACAAAGACAGAAAGAAGAATTGGAGAAATTTTTACAGCAGCAGAAAGAGGCAGAACAAGCATTTCTCCTTGAACAGCAACAACGAGAAGAAGAAGAAGCAGAGGCAAGAAGGAAACGACTGGAAGAAGCAGTAGAGAAGAAACAAGATCTTGCTAGAGAAGGAGAAAAAGTAAAGCTCTAACGGTAACGGTACTCTTGGACATTTCGGCCGAGTTAAGAAGTCTGAAACAAATGTATCAGACCTCTTTATTACGACCCAAGAGAAAAAGACCTTCCCGAGCCAAACAGTCTAATCCGGTTAGTACACCAGAGATACTACCCCTAGTGATTTCTGCCAAATCATTAAAAGGAGCAAGTCCAGAAGTAGGTCTTGGCCAGTCCTTTTTAGGGCCACTCACTTCTTTCGAAAAGAGACACTATTCATTTTGCCAAAATCAATTAAAACTCAAAACCCTTTTATTTTTAAACCCTATGATGTACGTGTGTGAGTGAGTGAGTGTAGATCTTATTATTCTATACAATCAAAACCAAGAGACACTTACGTTTTTTCAGTCTGGTCTATTCTGGTACAAATATTTACAATCCAATATCACAACACAACACAACACTTTAAAAAAGTTCATAGACTTCTTCTGTATCTTTTTTCTTTTTTCACTCTCTCTGTTTTCTGACTTTCTTCACTTTCACAAGTGTTTCCTCCTCTTCTTCCTCACTTTTTTCTCGTCTTCGTTTCTTCTCTTTCTGAACGTGTTGGGGTTCTTCCTTTGCCGAGGGCACCTCTTCTTCTTCTTCCTCCGCCTGCTCCTGTTGTTTCTTAGGGCAATCTGAAGACCAATGTCCTTTCTCTTGACAATGATAACAAGTATCTTGACTTTTGTCTCTTCTGACACTGGTCTTGCTTTTCTGACGGTCTGGGCATTCTGTAGCCCAATGCCCTTTCTTCTGACAGATATAGCAAGTATCTTGACTTTTATCTCGAAAGGAGGGAGAGTAGTCCGTCGGCTTGTCTGAAGAAAACTTTGGTATGACACCTCGCAAAACTCTAATCAGAAGTTCGATCTGTGTGGGTTCTTCCATCGTGCTGGTCAGCTTGAGAGTGAAATGAATACTGAGAGGGAAGGCACCAGCCCTTTATATATGCACTAAGCCTGACATGGATATATAGGGGTCTATGGCGTTTCAAATGTTGTTATTTGACTTTCTGCAGTCAAGATGAAACGATCGCATCATTTCGTAAAGAATGGAGAAGAAAGTAAGAGGCAGAAACGTGATTTATCGCCTCACACAGCAGCTGAAGTCTTGGCTCAAATTCATGCCAGCGATTTTGAAGATGAGTGAGCCAGAATCTAGGTCCAGAGAGTCTACACCCAGTCAAAATCCATCACCACCAGTAAACCCTGAAAAGTACTACCACATTTGAGAGACGGACAAACGCTCCTCTAGAAAATTTAGAACTACGGCCTACACGTACACGGTGAAGTTTAAAGATTTCAAGTCCGACGTACCGTTGGAGAAAGCAGAAGGGTTCATCAGCGATGTGTGGGATTCTTTGTTAACCACACTGAAACAGCAATGTGAAGCCAAAGAAGACGATCGCTTGAGACTTTCCATTCATCACGACAGTTTGAAGTCACCCGTTTGGATCGAGTTTAGCAGACCAGCAGAATTGACACCTTCCAAAGTCATGGACAAGATTCAACACGTACAAGAATCCAACGACAAGTTTCACACCACCGATGGAAAAGCGACACTGTTCATGACCCACGTGTCTCTTCCCCAAGGGACAGGACGCAAAAAGGTGTTCTTAGTAGACAACCTTCGCAGCACGACAGTTTGAAGTCACCCGTTTGGATCGAGTTTAGCAGACCAGCAGAATTGACACCTTCCAAAGTCATGGACAAGATTCAATACGTACAACAATCCAACGACAAGTTTCACACCACCGATGGAAAAGCGACACTGTTCATGACCCACGTGTCTCTTCCCCAAGGGACAGGACGCAAAAAGGTGTTCTTAGTAGACAACCTTCGCAGCACAAAAAAGAGTCTTGTCCGAATACGTGTGCATTGCCCTGTTTGTCAGCGCACGTTTGTCAGCCCTTTCTGTTACCAACAACATTTGAAGACGCAAGGTTCACAGCACAAAAGTGCTTGTCAGCTTCTGAGATTGTGCCCTACTTGTGGACAAGGCATACGTACCAATAATGCCAAGGCGCACGTATGTTCAGGAAAGAAGCGATGTCACATTTGTCGCCAAGTCGTGGACTTGGAACACCAATGCTACATTCAAAAATATCAATCCAAACATGATGAAGAAGAAGAAGAAGATAATGACCAGAAGAAGAAAGGCCATTTCATCTTTTTCGATTTCGAATGCATGCAAGAGACTGGCATTCACATTCCTAATCATTGCTTGGCTCATCGAGCGTGCGAGAAGTGCATCCAAGAGCCTATCTTTACTCATTGCCCTCACTGTAGCAAGATTCCTGGAGGACGTGATAAAATCTTTCGGGGACCGAACACGCTAGCTGATTTCGCCCAATGGATCTTAGACCCTATCGACGAGACGTGGAGCCAAGAAGACATCGAACGTTACCGGGATTGTCATCGCTGTGCCACAGTGATGGCTCACAATTTCTCGGGATACGATGGGCAGTTTCTTCCCAGATACTATAAGGAACAAAGTACCGAACGTCCTAAAGTGACTTTGAACGGAGCCAAAATCATTTCCATGCAAGTGGTATAAGTGCAGTTTAAAGATTCGATGAGTTACTTGGCCATGCCTTTGAGTCGCATGCCTAAAACGTTTGGAATGACAGAAATAGACAAAGGCTATTTTCCACACTTTTTCAATACCGAAGCCAATCAACACGCCGTTCTACCCCATTTTCCCGAGGCTCACTACTACGACCCTGACAACATGCGTACCCAACAACGAGAAGCTTTATACGCTTGGTACCAGACTCACGCCTCGGACCCCTTCGACTTTTAGGAAGGAATGTTAAAATATTGTCGTTCCGACGTGGACATTTTACGGCGTTGCTGTGGAAAATTTCAAGAACTGTTCATGGAACACGGTGGGATCGACCCTTTGAAAGAAGCTTCCAACATTGCCAAAGCGTGTTCCTTAGTGTACCGTCAACGATTCATGCCCGAGAACACCCTGGCTGTCATCAGTCCTCAAACAACCAATTTTGTCAAACGTCAATACTCGGTCAAAGCCCTAAGCTGGCTACATTACTTTTGTGACAAGGAAGACAAATTGATCCAACATGCTCGCAACGGAGGAAGCGAAAAGACCATCGGAAGGTATTCGGTAGATGGCTGGGACTTAGAAAACCCACAGATCGTGTACAAGTTTAACGGGTGCTTATTTCACGGATGTCCCATCTGCTACCCTCAACGTGACACGACAAATCAGTTTTTGCAACGGACCATGGAAGACTTGTACGAGGCCACTTGTCAGCGACGATTGAAGTTAGAAGAGCAAGGATACCAAGTGGCAGAAATGTGGGAACGCGAGAACGATCAGCGATTGAAAACCGATCCCGAGTTTAAGCGCATCGTGGAAAATTACAAGCTGGTGGACCCACTGAACCCGCGGGACAGTTTTTACGGAGGACGGACGAATGCCACCTGTTTGCTGTACCCAGCCGACGAGGAGAAAGGAGAGGAAATCAAATACTTGGACGTGTGTTCTCTGTATCCGTACGTGTGCAAATATTGTCACTTTCCTGCAGGGTACCCGCAATTGCTGACGGAACACATCGACCTGGACAACATTCATCAATACGAAGGATTGATCAAGTATAAAGTCTTGCCTCCCACGTGCTTGTACCATCCAATTCTACCTCACCATTGCCAAGGAAAACTGATGTTTCCCTTGTGTCGTACTTGTGCCGAAACGTGCAACCAAGACCGACCTTGTCAACACACTCAGGAAGAACGCGCCTTGACGGGAACGTGGGTCAGCGTGGAATTGTTCAAGGCTCTGGACTTGGGATACCAACTGTTAGAAGTGTACGAAATTTACCACTGTCCCAAGACAGAAAAATACCACAAGGGCGACGAGACTCAAAAAGGCATTTTTGCAGATTACGTAAATGCTTTGAAACTGAAATAAGAAGCTAGTGGCTATCCTTCCAGGTGCCACACTCCCGAAGACCAAAAGAAATTCAAAGAGAAATACTGGGAGCAGGAAGGCATCACTTTAGACCAGATCCAGAGAAAGGAAAGAAGGGAATCGTTTGCCAAAGTGATGTTGAATTGTTTGTGTTTACCCAAGACGGTGTATTTGACAGAACCCTCTCGCTACTTACAGATGATTCACGAGAAAACCAAATACATGAAACACGTGGACGTCCATCGTGAGGACTTGATCTTAGTCAATTGCGAAGAAGAACTGGATTTTGTAGAATCCGACGAATTTGGAAATGTCATCATTGCGGCTTACGTGACAGCCCATGCTCGCTTAAAACTGTACGAAGCTTTAGAACTGTTAGGAGATCGTGTGCTGTATTTTGACACGGACAGTTGCATCTACATCGATCGCCTGGGTCAACCTCACCCTAACATCGAAGGAGACCGTTTAGGAGCCTGGACGGACGACAAGATTCTAAGTTTTGCAAGTGGCGGTCCCAATAATTACGGTTACGAATACCGGGACAAACAAGAAGTGCACATAGAGTGCAAAGTGAAAGGATTAACTCTCAATTATCGCACCAGTCGTGTGGTGAACTTTGGTGTCTTGAAAGAAGCCTTGCAGTCTGGACAGGATGGAAATTTTAAAGTGACCACCCACGAACCGCACAAGATTGTACGTTTACCCACACACCAAATCGTCAGCCGACCCTTGGAAAAAGTCTATCAAATCGTGTACCAGAAGAGAGTACGGCTTCCCAATCACTTCACTTTACCGTACGGTCACACTGATATTGGCAAGCATATAAAAAGGGACAACATTCAAGACCGATAGTTCATTGTCACTACAAACGCCAAGCAAGAAAAATGAATCCTTTCAAACAGCAAGTATCAAGCAAGAGTAAACTCGAGTACGATGCTGTGCCTTGCGATGGCAGGAATGCCGTACGCTATAACTTCAGCGATTCAGTACCACATCATGGAAATTTTGCTAAGACTGTACCTACCATGGAAAGTGATGATGTTCGTGTCAAACCTGATGGATGCGAAAGTGATGCCACTCGTTATCGTACACCTTTGCACTTTACTGGATTTCATGGTGGATGTCATCATTATGAAACCATGCGGCTACCATTCTACGGATGTCATGTAAAACTGAGCAAACTCCTACATATTTCACCGTACCTTCATCGAAATGAACCTGTGAAAGACGAATATTTGTTCCCTGTGCGTTTGCCTGAATACTGCGACTATGAAAGTCGGATCCAAACCTTCCGAAGAAAATGGCCAAAATATCTGGGGCGACCTACCCCCGAAGAATTAGCTACAGCTGGACTTATCTACTTGGGCGAAGGGGATAAAGTCAAGTGCTTCAGTTGCGATGTCACTTCACGAGTGGGAGAAGAAAGATTGCGCTTACCTGGAACATGCTCGATGGTCTCCAGACTGTCACTACCTACCTTTAGTGGGACCTCGTCATTGAAATGGGCATACCATGTCGTGTAAGAAACCAGCTACATTAGACAACCCCTAGACAAGTATTTAAACCCCATGTAGAAAATAATATTCAAAGATTACCAAACGAATTACAAGACAAGATCTACAAGGAAATTTGGCTGGGACTTGCCAGAGCCAAATCTCAATTAATGACTGTAGAACTTTTGTGTCGAGAAATTCACAAAAGGAAATTGACAAAAGTCAACAAACAAGTTCGATTTCTCTGGATCAAGGGTGCGTTCTTCCTAATATTCCGCTTTAGACCATTTACATTTGAAGATTTTATTGACATTCTTGAGCGATTCCTGGAATGGCAGTGGCCAGAAATTATTCACTTTGTCCATTACTTTCGCTCTAGGAGAAGTGTTTGACTGACATGGTTATGGATACTTTACAAGAGAACATTCGTGGTTTGCCTCTGGAAATGAGAGAACGCATTTACCGCGAGTTCGTCAAAATACAAGTGAAACGCAAAGAGCAATTGCATCCGTTACGTCACCGATGTTTGAACCACTGGTACCTAAATGCTATAAGAGGACTGATTCTGATGAAAGTGTTCCAGTGGTCAGACATTGATGAATCGCTTGAAATTCATAAATTTTTGAATGTCACTCATTCAACTTACAAGGTGATCCTAATACACCGAATTCCAACGGACGAGTTAGAGGATTACAACAAATCTTTACAAGAACAATTCTTTCTAGCTCAAGAGGAAAGTTCTCTGCGTCGTGTGGTGTGTGAGTTAGTGACTAAACTTTTTTGGTTCGGTACTAAAATAGAATCGAGGCTGTTCAAAAAGTACACTTATTATCTGACACCAAAGAGGGTATAAAAACGGACTACCATGTCACGACCTTTATCATTCGTGATACAACAGATTCCGTGGAAGGAAATCAATGACACTATTCAAACGGTAGAGAATTACGATCGTCTGTTGCGAGAACTGTGTCCATTGAATTGGGGTCGACGTGTAGTGTGTGTCTTAGTGACTTGCTTTCTGGGATTTCGTTTACCAGCCGATTCCTTGTGGACTCCTTACGAACAGGACATACCACTCCAAAAAGCATGCAAGTGGCCCCTTTAAATGTACACGAGAGACTCATTCTGCTCAAAGCTTTGCGCTTTCATCTTGATACTTCTCAACCTCTACGGGAAAACAAGATTCGTCAACTTTTAGGCACTGAAGATGTGTACAACGACGTGTGTGTAGCTTGTGACTTACACCCTCACTGGAAAGATGTACGTGACTGGATAAGTTGGGGTTTTGAGGCTTGGACAAAAGAAGTGGCACACTATGCCCAAGATTTGTAATCCTAAAAAATTAAAATGTTCCGTGAAAAAAGTAACTTTTAAACCAGTGTTAGTGACAGTACCAGAAGAAGAAGAAGTCGTGACCAAGGAAAACCACTCTCTTCAGGACAGGACCGTTATCTACATCCCCGAAAGGCCATTCCGGGAGGACTCTTGTGTGACTGTGCCAAGGAGTGTAGAGACTCTAAGAACATTACACACTACCCCTACGATTTCACCTCTTGATCACCACAAATGTTGTACAGAGACTTGTTTATATTCCACAATGATCGTTTTGATGTGTCTTTTATTCATGTACTTAACCATTTGGCTTTTATGTATTTTTGTCTTTCGTGTTGTTTTCAATTAAAGATGACAATAAACGTGTCCTGAAAAAAAGTATAAAAACTCTTGTCTTGTCTGTCCTCGTGTCAAAAGTGACATTTCTTACACTACTATGGCAACCTCTACTCCTCCACTGTCAAAGTCATTGACGAACACGTAAATAGGTCTAGTTGGGAGGCCTTGTATCTTCGCCATCCCTTTAACATGCTCATTGCCGGACCTAGCGGTTCAGGCAAAACCGAATTTGTTAAACGTTTGATCGAACATAAACATCATTTGATAGATCGTCCACCTCAACGAATCGTGTGGTGTTACAAAGAGTGGCAATCGGCGTACAGCCTTCTGCGAGAAAGTCAAGGCGATTCCATCGTCTTTGTGGAAGGCATTCCTCGTGAGGACGACGGGATCGTGTCTGACCCTAGTAAAACCAGTTTGGTTATTTTTAATGACATGTTAGGAGAAGACGAAGAAGAAATTAAACTCTGGTTTACGCGCAAAGGGCATCATCGTAATGCCAGTGTCATTTACATTACCCAAAATTTGTTTCAACAAAGTAAAGCCCATCGCACCATCAGTCTCAATGCTCATTACGTGGTGTTGTTTAAAAGTCCTAGAAATAAATCGCAAGTACAAGTGTTAGCCAAACAGTTAGGAACGCCTTGGCTGACTCATTCGTACGACGATGCCACTCAAACCCCACACGCTTATTTACTCGTGGATTTAAAACCCACCAGTCCCGATTATTTGCGATTTCGTACCCATCTGTTTCACCACTGGTGCCAAGACGGAGGGCCTGTCGTGTACATGTCCCCTTCATCGACTTAATCACAATCACCAAAAAAGTCTATAAAAACCTCGGTCACTTTGGCTCTGTCTCACACATCGTCAACATGACATCCCTTCAGTCTCATCTTCCCGTCAAATTGATTCGTACCTTGTACGGTATCAGTCGCGAAAAAAATCCACAGATACGTGCTCGTGTCTTAGAAGCTAGTCTCAAAGAAGTCTTACGATGGTTTACGGTGACAGCACGTCAATTACTGCAAGGCATCATTCAGATTCCACATCAAACCAAACGTTTTTTTGAGAGAAACAAAGTCGCCTTGACGCAGCTAGCCGATCCTCGCATCGACACTCAAACCAAAAAGCAAATCATTTTGAAACCTGGAGGTAGCGGTTCTCTAGGAGGTGTCATCATTCGTTCCCTCTTAAAATGGGATCCTAATGCTCCCAAAGTCGTTCCCAAGAAAAAAGCCACACCCAAACGTACCCAGAAGAAAAAGAAAAAGAGTAACGGTATCAAGACCAGGTCACAGCTTCAGAAAAAGAAAAAGTCCACAGAAAACAGCTTCTACCCGCAAGAGAGCGTCTCCAGAAACTTCTCCTCCAGCGGTGACACCCTCTTCCTCTTTAGCGGCAGTGGCCGCTGCTCACAAAGTACCTGCCCCCAAAATCAAAGTCCAAGAGAGAACGGGTGTGTTACAGTGTTACTGGATTTGTCCAAGCAAGAACTGTCCCGATTTAGTCCGTTGCGAACTCCTCCACGTCGTGTGTTGCCTGTCATCAAGTTGATACGACGCAAAGACAATCAGTGGCGTCGCATTCCAGTATAAGAAAGACCCGAGGCAAACGATAGGGATCAGTGTTTTGTGCTGCTCAACGCCCAAAGATGTCCCCTCCAAGACGTGCACACCGTCACCATCGTCGTTCTTCTGTCCAGAAAGGAAAAGGAAAAGGAAAAAGAAAAAGGAAAGGATTCCCACCTCGTTTATCCAAACATTGGGACATGTTGTCCGTCCTGTCCAAAGCTGCTCCACCCATGCAAAAAAAACTCATTCAAACTGCCTCCAAAGACGTCATCGATACCGTGTGCGAATGTTGTCTGAATGTCTTGAAAGGCACAATACCTTTGTCTAAACACCAGGAAGAATGCTTAGCCAAACATCGACACGTTCTTCGCCAAATGGTCCAAAAGAAAATACCCATTGGTCAAAAGAAAAAGATGTTGGTGCAACGCGGAGGAATTTTACCATTTTTGCCCATGTTGCTGAAAAGAGTAATGGGAACAATAGGAGGACCCTTGCTGAAAGGAGCATTGGGAAACATCCTGGGAGGATGAAGATAAAAAGGTCCAAGAAGATAAAAGGGACCTTTGGAGTCAAAAGATCTCAGACGTGATCCTTGAAATCCGATGGAAGGACGAAAACTGGCTTTAGTGCCTTACAAACAATGGATGGAATACCATCGTTGGCAAGAACAACGAACCCCTCATTTACCTCCCAATCCTCATTTGACCGAAAATGTCCCAGTTACAACACGAATTGCAATCGTTGATGGATCGCAGCGATTTGTCAGAAACGGAAACATCGCAACGGTGCGGTCAATTGTTGCAACGACTGCGATTTCATCAGAAAGTTTTAGATGAAACAGCTCTACCCACTTTGAAAGATTTTAAGACTCTGATGAAAAGTCCCTCACCACTACCCCCAGCGGTCAAGACAGACGCAACCCCACGGATGACTGAGGAAGAAGAGGCACGAGAAGTCTTTCAAACACCGTCAGCAGTTCCCATCCCTAGTAAGATTTCAGCGTCTTTGTTGACCCCTTCCCCTACACCCCAACGAGAAGAACTTAAAGCTTGGGTTAAGATGATGATGTCCACTCCTCCTTCGACAGAAGTGAATAAGAAAGAAGGGAAACCAGAAGTGAAAAAAGAAAAGAAGACCAAAGCCATCCCATTGCCACCACCACTACTATCTTCAACTTCTACACCCGTGGCACATCGGACACGTAAAACCGTTTCTAAACCACCCCCTCGTCCAATTCAGAGTAGCATCAGTGAAGAGTGGATCACTTGTTAAAAAAAATGGAGAAGGTGTTAGCCAGCACTTACTACGATCCAGTCCATCCCGCAGGTTACGGAGGAGTTCAGAAATTGTATTGTTCTGCCAAAAATCGACTGAAAAGTGTCCGTTTACCTCATGTGCAACGATGGTTACAAGAACAAGCCACGTACACCTTACACAAACCCATTCGACGAAAATTTTCCAGAAGTCGTACCCAAGTGGAGGGTATCGATCATCAATGGCAAGCATATTTACCCGATGTCTCTCATTTGGCTACCTACAATCGTGGCTACAAATATTTGTTTTGTGTCATCGACGTCTTTTCCAAATTTGCTTGGGTCGTACCATTGACTTCCAAATCGAGCAGTGCGTTAGTGCAAGCCCTCAAACTGGTGTTGAAACAAAGCGGTCGTCACCCTCTTCGATGGCAAACTGACAAAGGCACAGAATTTCTGAACCAAGCTTTCCAAAAAGAGTTGAAGAAACGTGACATTCATTTTTTCACCACCGAGAATCCCGAAACCAAAGCCAGCATCGTGGAACATTTTCAACGCTCCATGAAAGAACGCATGTGGAAATATTTTACGCATCAACACACTCTCAAGTACATCGACGTCTTGCCACACCTTGTATAATAATAGTACAACCAATCTTACCATCGGAGCACTGGGCGTGCCCCCCAAAAAGTGACTGCTGACAACGAAGTGGCCGTCTTCGCGCGTCTGTTTGGTACGTCCCCAACAGTGACTGTCCCCAAGAAAGGTGGAGTGTTGGCATCAGTAGATTGGGTGCGCATTGACAAAACCAAACTGGACCACTGAATTGTTTCGTGTCACTGAACGAGTGCGTGGCCGTTATCCTCCTGTCTATAAATTGGAAGACATGACGGGGAAGTGTTAAAATGAACGTTTTACTTGCCCGAGTTACAACATGTGACGAAAAAGGAAGACGACGTGTACGAGATAGAAAGCATTCTCGATCGAAGAACTCGTAAGGTGGGAAAACGACGTGTCAAAGAAGTCAAAGTACATTGGAAAAGATATCCTCCCAGTTTTGGCTCTTGGATCGACGCTTCGCAACTCATCGACTATAAAAAGAAGTGACCATCATGCCCTTCAACACAGCCTCAGCTACTGCAGTGACCACTCCTTCCCCCAGTTCTTCTCTGCAAGATCTACAAAAGCAACCCTTGTGGGTGTGGTGTGAAGAACGTGTGCCTAAAATGCAAATCGTCTTTTTCTGCCAAATCTTTCTGGTGCATTGTGTCATCGGTGCTGCCATTGCCAATTTGAGTTTGCTTAGCAGTTGCATTGGTTACCTTCTTCCCAATCCGTCTCTGAAATATTCCTCTAACGGGAACAACAACGGGAGTCTTGTGTCCAACGTTAGTCCCCCTTCCAACAGTCACCCTAACCATCCTCTTTTAGACACTCCTCTGACTTCCAGTGACTCCTCGGACACTAGAACTCTGGAATTATGAACAACTAATTTTACTTAACGTTACCCAGTGACAGTTCCATGGAGGTGTTTCCCAATAACACTTTGTGCTGTTTCTCGGCAAGATTACCTCAAGCCATCCAATTGGATCACGAAGCCCATTGGGAAGTTGCTTTGGTCGAAATGATTCACCCTACACAAATCAAAAACATCGTCGAAAATGAAAACACTTTTACGGTAGAAGTTTATGACGAACAAGTGCAACAAGCCATGGATGAACGCGCCAGTGTAGCTGACTGTATGAAATCACAAGACCCCAAAACTAAACGAACCACTTGTCTGTTGAAAATTCCTGCAGGCTGTTATTTTAGTGGTCAACATTTGGTGAACGCCATTGCTGACAGGTTCAATTTCATGTTTGGTAAAGCCTTGGAGAAGGCCAGAAGAAGTGTCACGATCGAGTACCACAAAATAGCTCGTCACCTAATGATGACATTTTCAGAGGACAAAGTATTGGCCATTACATTTTGTCCTGAATTGTTTGACATTTTGGGTGGAGACACCAAGTTGATCAAGATGAAAAACGAAATACCAGCCATGACCAGTAACTTGGATTTTGCGAAATATTTTCGATTCCCTGTAGAAATGAACCAAGGACTGAATTTGATTTTTGTGTATTCCGATGTGGTGGAGTACAACGTGGTGGGACACACCTCCGTACCGTTACTGCGTGTCATTCCTTTCAAAGTGGATTCTGCCACGGCTGCTGACGAGGAAGGTGGAAACACCTATCATGTTCACCGCGAATTTGTACATCCTCACTATTTATCCGTCAGTAAGTCGTATTTCGACACTGTCAACATTACTATAAAAGGAGATCTGGGACAAAATATTTCATTCGCCAATGGGAAAGTCACAGTAAAACTCCATTTTCGAAAATGATTCCTCTAACTCTTTGTCAGTCATGTATCGTGTGTACCAAGGAGTCGCTCGACAACGAGGACATGGTTTAGGTGATATGCTAAAATCAGCCTTTCGTAAAGTGGCTCCCGTTTTGAAACCGATGGTGACACGGGGATTGCACGCCTTAAAAGATTCCGCGTTGGCGCACGGCAAAGAATTTCTCCAAAATGTCATCATTGACAAACAAAATCCCAAAGAAGCTTTCTTGACAGCAAGCAAAAATGTCTTGCTTCAAACGGGTAAAGACATTTTGGGCCCGCGAGAAACTCCTATAAATGTCCTGGGCAATGCCGAGTCAGGCATTCCTGCTTCCCTGACGACACAGCAAGGACAAGGCAGAAAAAGACGACGAAAACACCCCTTGAGAGGACTTCACGCCCCTAGATCTAGAAAGACTAAGAAAAGAAAAACTGTCCGAGAGTTAGACGTTTTTGATTAATTAAAAAAGAAAATGATGCACCGAGAGTCTTGTGCTTGTTCCAAATCAGAACTGGATCTGTTTGCCATGCCATTCACCATGATGACGATGCATGAATCCCAATGGGTCGAATTTCATCCCGTCTCCTCTTTGACGGATTCAGTTCCCATCGAGTTTGAAATCAAAGGACAACCCGAAGATTACATCGATCTGAATAGCAGTTACTTGTATCTGAAACTGAAAGTGATCAAAACAAACAACACCAATCCGGGAGTCGATGCCAGAGAACCTCCCGTCAACAATTTCATGCATTCCTTGTTCAGCGAAGTGGATTTGTACTTGAATAACAAACTGGTCAGCAGCAGTATGGATACTTACCCTTACCTAGCGTACGTAGAAAATCTCTTGACGTACGGAAAAGAGGCCAAGAACACTCATCTGGATGCTTGCGTGGTATGGAAACCTGACACCGCAGGTGAAGACACGTTTAACGACACAGCCTTGACACCCGCTGACAATCTTCACAATGTGGGTTTTAACAACCATCGAAGGAAAATCCTGCAAGCTCGTAGTTTAGAACTGATGGATCGCTTGCATTTGGACATGTGGTTGCAAGACAAGTATTTGCTGAACGGAGTGGATATTCGCCTGAGACTGAATCGCAGCAGTGTCGCTTTCCATTTGATGGCTCATGCCAACCAGTACAAAACCATCATCAAAGAAGCCAGACTTTACGTGCGTCGCGTAGAAGTGTTACCTAAAGTGGGAAACGACATCAGTCACACATTGAGCAGATCGACCGCCAAGTATCCGATACGACGTGTAGAAGTGAAAACATTCACCATTGCTGCTGGACTCCGATCCAAGATCGAAGATCATCTGTTCCAAGGACAGTTACCCAAACGTTTAATCGTTGGTATCGTCAGTAATGCAGCCTTCAACGGAGCCTACGATCAAAATCCTTTCCAGTTTAAGCACTACAGAGTGTCCAAAATTGAAGTCAGTCGCGATGGCAAGACTTTGTGTACCAGACCCTTCGAACCTAACTTTGCCCAGAAGAATTACTTGAGATCGTACTTGTCCCTGTACGAAGCTACCGGACAACTAGGAACCAACACCAGTCACGGTATTTTGTACGAAGATTATGTAGGAGGTTACACTTTGTGGGCCTTTGATTTCACTCCAGACCAAGGCAGCGACGAGGAACATTTCCACCCTATAAAATCTGGTCAACTGCGTGTGGAACTTCAGTTTGCAGAAGCTGTCACCGAGACGTTCAACGTCATATTGTATGCCGAATTCGATAATACCAGTTTGAGAGAAGTCATTCTAGACTATTAGAAACAATGGAAGACTCCTATCTCTCATTGAACGATAGAGAATCTTTGGACATAGAATGGGAGGATAACGTGAAAACAGAACCCCAGGACCAAGACAAAGAGAACGAGGTAGTGGTCACGTCCAGATGGCCAGAACAAGAACAACATTTAGTGTCCTGTTTTGCTAAACACCTGGCGGATGTAATTACGGAATTGAGTAAGAAATATTGTTATGGATGTCAAAACGATCATCCGAGTCAAATTCAACACGATAAATGTATGATGATGAGTCAAGAAGAAAAATTGGACGAGTATCTGGACGACGCTTGGAGTCTCATCTTTGAAGAAGCAGTGTTGCATGAGTGGTATAAAGGCTTGCGTGATCATTACTGCCCACCATTGTCTACTCTAGAGATCTATCGCATCGAAGCTCTCTTAGCCCAGAGTGCGGAGACAAGGCGAAGAAACGGCTACTTGACAGAGCGTTTCAAACAAAAAGTCAGAATTGAATTGATGACTTACTGGGTTTCCGTCTACTTCCCTCAAGAGGAGTGTGTAGAATATTTTGATTCGTACGGATTACCCTCTTTGGAAGACGACATCATTGGCTTTATGAGAAGAAATGCCCAGACGACACGATTCAGTAATGTGAAATTACAAGGCACAGATTCCATGGTGTGTGGACAATATTGTGTGTATTTTCTTCATTAACGCAGTCTTGGATATCCTTTAGAACATTTAGTGACTTATTTTGATAGTAACTCTTCTACAAACGATGAGAAAGTAGATCGATGGTTTTGTGGCCATTATGGCTATCTTGTGTCTTTAGCTAGGAAACGTAGTGTACATCAATGGCCTCATGACTTCCATCAGTGGAAATCTCATATGATTTCACAACGTTGTCAGCCCTGTCAAAAATAATTTGTTTGATGTTATTGTTACTTGGTAGTGGTTAGTTGTTGGTTGAATAAAAAATGTTGTGTTTTGGAAAAAAAATGTGTCTGTTTTTGTTTTCAAAAAGCACTCTGAATATATGCTGTTTGACTGTCTCCAGTGTGGCCATCCACTGTTGACTCGTCAACCTATGAACATGCCTTCCAGATTAGCGAAGCTGAACGAAGCTTACGTCAATTTACATCGTGTCAGGCTAAACCTGATACCTAAGCCTGACGAGACAGAGAATGTCAGGATGTTAGCCATGCCCCAAGACCTGACAGAAGAGGTCTTCAGAGAGGAAATCAAGAAAGAACAAGAAGAATATACAGAGAAGTACAGACTTCAGAAGCAGAGAGAACAGCAACAACAACAGCAGCAACAGCAGCAGCAGCAAGAACCCGACAGAGGTTTTGTCGACTGCCGTGTGGACACCAAAGAGTTCTCCTTCTCTTTCCGCAGAAGCAGACTGTATCGTATAGGAAAGCCTGCTGCCAGACGGGGACACAATCTTAGACAGTAAAAAAAGATTGCCATCACTCCCGTTAACAAAAAAACAGCCCTTTTCAGGGTTACCCCAATACTCTAGAAAAGAGATACTAATTCAGTTTGCCAAAACAAATTTGTGTGTTTGTGTCTTTAAAAAATAAATAGAAGTGTGTCTATAAGCACTTCGTTTCTTTTGTCAGTAAAAAGTCCACTCTTTGTTTTCTCTGTCTTGTCATATCGTGCATGTCTGTGTTTGTAAGTAAAAAGTAAAAATGTCAATGTGATTGTTTCTTTTAGGTCCGCGCGTTTGATATTTTGTTTTTGGTTATGGGTAAGTTTTGGTGCCAGTGGATGTTTTCCTTCACGTTCGTGCTCCAGGAATATAAAGCAGAGCACTCGTCAGTCTGGCTACCATTGTTGACTAGTCAACTTAAAAAGAAGATGAGCAGACTGCAAAAACTGTTGGAACTCCAGATGCACCTGGAGCATGCCAGGCGTCTCCTGGATGAGCTGACTATGGAGGCGGTACAGAAGGAAGCCAGGTTAAAAGAAGAGGAGAGAGAAAAGAAGAAGGAAGAAAAGAGGGATCCTGCCTCACCTCTTTATGAGACCTCAGTGTGAGGTCGAACCTGAGGTGAGGACACCTGCACAACCAGTACGGCCTCCTCAACCACATCCACAACAACAACGTCAGCCACATCCTCTACCAAGAGCCGCTGTCCTCCAGACAGAAAACTGGGAGCAAGAGGCCTTGGAGGAGTTGGAGAGACAGCGGCAAGAGTGGGAGCCGCAGCTTCAGCAAAATTATCCCCGGGTCTGGCATAAGAGAAGACAGAGGGAACAAGTCTTCACTATCCCTCAGACTGAAAACTGGGATAGTGAAGCCACTCAAGCTCCCTCTGCACTCCCAACCATACACATCAGTTGGGAGAATGACTGGAGCCGGCGATGCGAATGTGGGGCCAGACCTGGTAGGTGCAACCATTAGTCAGGTGCAATTGGAGTTCCAAGAAAAAACAGCCCTTCTCAGGGCTAACCAAATCTCTAGAAAAGAGAGACTATTCAAGTTGCCAATTGGTGTGATTGTAGAGCAGTGTGACTATAAACACTCACTCCTTTACTGTTGTGTGTGTGTGTGTGTGTGTGTGTGTGTGTGTATGTGTGTGTGTGTGTTTCTTCTCTTCCTTCGTTTGCGTGAATAGCATATGTGTGTGTCTTTTATGCGTTCGCGTTCATTGGTGTGGATAGTATATATGTGTATGTTTTATGCATTCTCGTTCGTTTGTGTGGATAGTATATGTGTGCATTTTATGCATTCGCGTCCGTTGGTTTGGATAGTAGATATGTGTATGTTTTATGCGTTCTCGTTCGTGGATAGTATATGTGGTGTGTGTTTTTTCTTCTCTTCCTTCGTTTGTATGGATAGTATATATGGGTGTATTTTATGCATACGCGTTCGTTTGTGTGGATATTATATGTGGTGTGTGTGTGTTTTATACGTTCTCGTCCGTTTGTGTGGATAGTATATATGTGTGTGTTTTATCCATTCGCGTCCGTTTGTTTGGATAGTAAGTATGGTGTGTTTATGCGTTCGCGTCCGTTTGTGTGGATAGTAAATATTGTATGTTTTTTCTTCTCTTCCCGTTTGTGTGGACAGTAGATATGGATGTGTTTTTTCTTCTCTTCCCGTTTGTTTGGATAGTAGATATAGGTGTGTTTTTTCTTCTCTTCCCGTTTGTACGGATAGTAGATATGGGTGTGTTTTACGCGTTCTCGTCCGTTTGTGTGGATAGTGGATATGTGTATGTTTTTTCTTCTCTTCCTTCGTTTGTGTGAATAGTTTATATAGCAAGTTTTATGCATTCGCGTTCGTTGGTGTGGGTAGTAGATAATATGTGAAGTGACTGTAAGGGATGCTTTCGTTCACGTCCGTGCTTGAAGTATATAAAAGCATAGCGTTCGTCATTCGTGCCAATTAACGCTGAATCTAAAAAATGGCTAGCAACATGGAGAGAATGATAAGATTGCAGGAGGTGGTAGACACACTAGGCATGGTGGAGGAGATGCTACTTAGAATGCAGCTTGGGGCTTATAGCCCGCACAGATTTGCTATGGAAATCAACAATTTAAAGAGAGGAAAGGAGATATTAAATGAGATGATTAGAATTGAAAAGGACGAAAAGGAAGATTTAGAAGAGAAAAGGAGGATGAGGGAGTGGAATGAAAAAATAGAAAAGGAAGAAGAAAATGGAAAAAGGAAGAAACAGGAAAAGGAGGAGGAGAAGGAAAAACAGGAGGAGGAAAAGAATGAGAAGAAGAAAAAAAGTGTAGGACAGAAAATAAGAAGTTGGTGGAGGAATAGAAGAACTTAGAAGAAGACAAAGAAGAAAACCAAAGGCCCTTTTCAGGGCCACTTCCTATGCCTCGAAAAGATTTATTCTTTCTTGCCTAAAAAAAATTTATTCGATTGTATAATTTATGTTTAACTTCCAAAAACATTATTCTTTTATCTAAATTTGTTTTTAGTCAGTTGTATAATTTGGGTATAATATTATAATATCCACAAACACGAACGGGAATGATTCAAACTTTATATAGAAATGACACAGGTGGCATGACGTCACGGTATTTGCTACATTGTTGCAAATGTCCAGTACCGTGACGTCACCCTACCTGTGCCATTCCTCTTGTCCCTATACAAAATTCCCATTGTCCGTAAACGTGCCCAGGGTGATTTTTTGTCCGTATAAATCTTGTCCGTAAACGTGCTCGGGGGTGGGGGTGGGTGGGTTCTGTAATGTATTTTTCCATTGTTCGTAAACAGCCCCACTATACTACTGACATACGGTTTTACATCAATACTGTGACGATATGTAGCTGCTTCTGACTTGGGTTGGTTTAATGTTTTACGGTACAGCAACGGAACTAGCTTGTTTACTGTAGAGGCGATTTCAGTAAAGTGCATTGCCCAAGGACACACCATGGTAGCCGACGCAAGCTGATCAGATGGTAGGATTCAAATCACACCCATTCGGTTGTGAGTCCTATACGCTCACAACTGAACCATCGTAACTCCTGAGCCCACTAGGCGCCTCTTATGACATGAAGAAGGGCGCATCGGGATATTATACATCCCCGAGCCAGCTGGGAGTAGCTGGTTTTGAATGCGGATGGTAGTCATCTAACGTTCAAATGGTATCATAATGACCAACTTAATAGTCTTGCTGTCAATGCATTTTTTGCAATGACATATGATGTACTTGATTCTGAATGAAAATGGTGCAGGTCTTACCACTAACATAACCACGTTTTTTTGTGACGGAGTTATTAACAGGTTGATAGTAAGCACTATGACATTGATTATTAAGGTCAAAGGTCTTGACTAAGGTTGCTAAGCTCCACTGGCTAGTGTGCATGATAACACAAATACTTATGAAGAGATTTTTATCAAACACGTTTTGTGGACATTTCTTAAGAATATATTGAATGATGTCAGTTTAGTCACTTGTCTTTTCCTCAACAATTATTATTTATAGATTTTACCAAACATAGTATATCGATATATCAGTAGTAGAGCGAGACACGTTAGGTGCCTGTGGGATTCCCATGTTAAACAGGGTAAAAAGCTTACAGACCCTAACGGTAATTTGACATTAGACAGCCATCTTGAAATGTATAGCGTGAACATGTAATGTTTAAAAATTGGTCTATACATATTCATAATATGAGTTTGTCTGTAATAGCGTAACTGGGACTACTGGTGGGGTATAAGGAGAATTTAACATAGAAAAAACTATGATGCATAATGGAAATTTTACAAAGGAATCGTACTCTGGTCCCAACACGGGAATTTAACATGAGAATTAAACTCCATACCCAAAATAGGCACTGTAGACGCAAACCGGAATCCAGTGTTAAAAGGATCCAGTGATTATAGATCAAAATGAGAATATAATAATGGAATGACACTCTCGAGCAAAAGTAAATTTAATATGTAAATGGCACACTGGACCCAAACGGGAATTTGACCTGGGAATGGCACTTGAGCGACAAGTGCGTTCGAATGTTGTAAAAGGTGTAAAGTTGACTGCGGCATAAAGGATTTAACATCTGACTGCCATTTTAAAATGCACATAGAGGACACTTATTGCTTAAATATTAATAAATAGGTTTTCACTTGTGGAATCTGTCCTGGTTGAAATTGCAACAATGTAACATTATGTGGCTGTCTGCTCTCTAACTGAAATGAATATTAAGCCGGATGTTTATCATGTGTGGTGAGTCTGTCTGGTTATCACTGTAACAGTGTGTCTATCTGTTTTAGCGGGAAATTTGATAGATTGGAGTTTGTCTACCTCTAACGGAAACGAATATTACGCCGTAAGTTTATTATGTGTCGGATTCTCTTGCCTATAACAAGAAATGTAAACCACACGGGGTGGAATGTGGCAGAAGGGGAAAAAAAACCAATCGAATTTAAATCCCTTATAAATAAAAATAATTTCCAAAACCCTCTACTGCACTATGATCTCCATTATATATAAAGTAAATCCTTTAAACCGTATATAATGTCCCTCAATGCAGATACACAGTCTGTGCCGGTCGCGACTATTGATTCCTATCAGTAGTCATTGGGAATCTTAATGTGAAAACGTTGAAATGTGTTCTTGAAAAAGAGGGCGGAGGAAATTCATATATTTTTGAATTATCCAACAAGTCTTGTAAAAAAAATTTCATACTTCTTTTGTTTGTAAGATATTTTTACAAACGAATTATAAATTCATAACTTTGTATCAATAGCTATAAAAATAAAATATTTAATTTTGCGAAACGAATTATAAATTCAGAACATTTTATCAGCAACAGAATAATACAAATGAAAATTTTATATTTGGTGTACACATTTGCAAACAACGAATCGTTAAAATTGCAATCTTTGTTTGTTTCCATTTGACTGTGATCTTTGTTCTTAGTTAATTTAATTCCTGCTTAATTAAACAAACTTCCCTTAATAAAAACCAGAATTCATCTATGTCTATTTCTTGACAATTTGTGTTGTTTTGTTTTGTTGTTGTTTTTATTTTCTCGTCTTCTTAAGCGTCTTTTTTCTCTCTCTCTCTCCATGTAGCGCAGAATAGATGTACTCTCGAAGGAAATGGAAATAGCACTTGCAACCTGTTTCAGATGGTTCCATCCAAGACGTAACGTTGTACAGAACGTGGTGTTTGCCAAATTAACATATTATGGTCTGCAACCAGTAACTGACTGAATGAAACTTTGACTATTACATCGAATGCTTTGTGGACAACGGCGGATAAAGCAATATAAAAACCCCTAAATTTTATTCATTTATCTTGATCTTATTTTCTAACGAAGTCAACTCATTCTAAGGAGACAAAAATGGAGCAGGAAGCTGGCAGATTGTTTTCTCAGCCTTCTAGTGCTGAAAAGAAAAGACTTATACTGCAACAGCTTGCGCTACTTTTTCATGCCAGCAAGTGTGGAGGAGAAAACGGACCCCGATGTCCCAAACAGGTCCCGCACTGCCAGACCGTAAAAAATGTTTTACAGCACATGGCACAGTGTACAACTGTGATGACGTGCGCTTGTATGTATAAGATGTATATAATCTATTGAAACTAATTTATATGACATTTCTCTGGAATACGATTCATTAATGCTATGTTCATGACCCCTCTGCTTGCAGTAGGGACATCTTGATTTTGTCTTGACCGTCCGTGAGTCCGTCTGTCCGTCCAAAGAAAATTGTTTATGATCCCACTGCTTGCATCACTAGCATTTTGATGTAGTCTTGACCTTTCGTGTGTCCGTTTTTCCGTCCAAAGAAAATTGTTTGCACGCTGAGACAGAACACTTGAGTCAAATAAAATCCGGTGGAACGTTTTAATCCGTAAGTACGTGAGATGATTTGATTTTCACAGTACTTTAACAATTTCTTTTTTTTAAAGCGTCTCTTATTTCCTTTAACTCATTAAATTCAAACCTGATTTGAATGATTATGAAAAAATCACTTCACCTAAACAAATAAAATTTAGTGGCATGTTTATGTCAATATACAAATCCTAAGCTACATATTAATATCATTTGATTGATTTTAGGTGTTCTAATAATTGTTCTGACTTGTGAGTTTTGTCTTTTTTCGTGAAGCCTTAAAGAACCTTTCTACGGGGCATATTGATGTTCAGTAGACAAGTTTAGTTACATATGTTGAAGATATGGTTGTTTTTCTTTTTTAAAGTCATTTTATTATTGCGTTTTGTTTTTGAGATTTTATTGACTTAGACCTTGTATGCAGTTGGGCATGCACATTATTTTAAGACCAAAGAATCTCTTTCATGTCCCCGTACGTAGGTGAGTACTTCCTGATATCATTGCGTCCATATGTCCGTCCTTATAAGCTTGTTGGCACGATTGCACAAAAACTAAATGGAGACACTTAAAATTTCAGTAGGCATGTTTATATGCACAAGTAAACGACCTCATGATCCTCCTGACGGAAGATGGGAGGGGGATGGGGGATATAGTGATATCATTATCTGTCTGGTTTTATTTTTCAGTCTTCATATATCACTTACTCAATCATAGGAAGCGGCAGAAGCCTATTGATTTATGCTCTGTTAAGTCCAAGGTCAAGGCCAATCGAGTTGAAAATGTTAGTGTCTTTTCTGCTTGATTAGTAATATTTTCTTGTCTAATTGTTTATAAAACTTCATAAGTAGATTACACTCGGGCAGGGGCAGTTCCGTGTTGATTCTAAGGCCGAGAGGCGAAAGATCAACGGCACTGAAGTCGATATAGTAATTATGTTGGTTTTCTGTAAATAAATCGGGTTTTCTGGATCCAGGTTTCATTAAAATTCAAAGATAGGCTATATAGGCTACACTTGGGCAGATGCACCTTCCCATTTTGAGCCCATAGGTAAAAGTCCAATTTGCAGGATGTGAAATTGTCATTTAGAGTTAAACATTACTAGTCTGCTGTCCTCATATTTTACACTCCCAATTTTTGATAAACTTCATAATTGTATATCATTTAAGGATTGGCAGCTTCATGTTGAGTCTGCTATTGATGAATGTCATTGTCACTGTGAAAGTGCAGATTTTACATTTGTATTAGCACGCTTTGACCAAGAATCAGCCATTTTCTGTGACTTTTTAAAATTTATTGCCTTAAGTGTAATATTTTCAATTTTTAGAAATGAAAGGTTTTGTTTATTTTTGGACTTGACATTGACAAATGAAAATGGTTGGGAATGTTTGTATCCATATGTTATTATAATGCCTCTTAGTGATTTTATCTCTTAGCTCAGACGTCTAGCTACTTGGTGCAAATGTTCATTTCATCGTTATTTATAGTCTTCTTTGTCATAACAAATATAATTCCAACTTTTATGAATGAAACGGATTTTCTGCAATATGATTAGGTGTAAACGGTCACGTGATACTGACTGGAATTTTTTACACATCGATACATTCTGGGACTACTTTCAGTTTGCAATATAAATAAACATTGCAGACACGTCATTGTGAAACGATTGTTTCATCTTTAAAATTTTTAATTCAGCAAATAAATGTAACTTATTCCCTTTTTATACTTTTTCCAATATTCTTTTATTGAAATGCATAGTTTACTATACAATTTAGCGTTCGTCTGCTACATAGTCGAGCAAAATGGCCGATTACGGCGATTTTTCACTGCAATTTTCTGCAGAGTTTTTTGAACAATTAGATGACAAGGAGTTAAAAGAAATAATAGCAGCGATTGAAGCAGATGGAGATGGATTTGATGATATTGCGATGGATGTTACAAGCGCTGAAAATGAAACAGAACAACAGAGATTGATAAATTCCGTCACAAAGCACCCCATGACCTCCGTCACCCTAGTCATACATAACAACAACAATACTGGGACAGACAATTTTGAGGCCGCTGAGGGATATAAACCAAGATTCAAGAAATTATCTGAGGAGAACTTGAAAGCTGTTGAAATAAATCAATACTCAGAGGCTACTAAACGAAACTCAAAATGGGGCATTGGCGTATTCAATGGTAAACTTTGTAATTTTTTAAAACAATTTTGTTTGCTTATTTTCAAATGTATGTGGGTGTTGGTGGTCTGGTTATGACCACTTACACACAAATAAAAACAAATATTTATGAGACCATTACTCAAAGACTGAATAAAGTTTTTAAATGTTAAAACTACAGGAAGAAGATAATCAGATTATTGGCATGAAATATCTTTGATGGATAGATCTTGAACATATATAATTAACATAGTGCATACTTTGTTGACATGACAATGTTATCATGATATCTCCAACAATGTGACTTAACACCATTGAAAACGGTATGTAATAATCCATAAAGTGATTGTTTTGCTAAGTTAAATTATTTTTGATGTGTAGTCATTAATTTCATAACTTTTTGCGAACTGCTATTCTTCTTCTCAAGAAATAAATCTTCTGTATAAATTTAAAAGACTTTAGATGTTGCAGGATATTATTATTATTAATGTCACCATATTACATACATAAATCCCAATCATAGGTATACAATATATGTACAAATTGCTGGACATGTTATCTTTATTTGTATTTCAGAATGATCTTGCCAAGTGTAAGAATTGTATTGCTATGAATATTTTTCTATTTACTTACAGCTTGGTGTATTGAAATTATTGGATACAAACTTGACTTCAACACAATCAGACCAGACGAACTGAATGGCCACTTAAGAAGGTTCTACGCTGAGGCCCAACCAAAATTTTTATCATCCAGGGTCACAAATATGCCAGCTGATTAGGCGCAAGAATATCACAAGCATTCCTTGAAAAATGTTCGTGCAGCCATAATCAGATACTTGAAGGACAATGGAAAAGATATTGACATTGTCAAAGACAAAGAATTCAAAAATGCTAATTCAATGTTAAATGCAAAACTGAAAATGAATTTAAAATCCGGTATTTCAAGGCCAACCCAGCACTAACAACTAATTTCACTGGAAGAATTAGAAAAAATCAATGCGTACCTTCAAATATTTGACCATGTTGCCCTTCGATTCAAAATATGGTATCTGCTGGCTATTCAATTTGTGACTAGAGATATAGAATTTCACCATCAATTGACCCCAACTTCCTTAAAATTTGAAAATGATGAATCTGGCATGGAGTACATTACTCTAAATCATGAAACACTTAAAGAAAATCAACCAAGGTGGTGTTGATGAGAAGCTTGAAGAAACATCAGACAAAAGAATGTATGCGACTGGCACAAACACTTGTCCAGTCAAACCTCTACAAATATTCCTTCAGAAATGTAACAAAGCAGCAAAGGCCTTATTTACGCAATGCAGTAAAGAATCACTAAGATCTCCCGAATTCGCTGACAAATGGTATACGTGTGAACCGGTCAAACCTAAGCAATTCTCCTCATTCATGCCAGACATATGCAGTAATGGAGGAGTGCAACGCTATACTGGTCACTCACTCCATACAACAGCAATTCAAGTTATGAATGATGCTGGTTTTGCAACCAGAAATATTTTGTTTATAACAGACCACAAACGTGAGGAGTCTCTAAAAACTTACAGTCGAAGACCTAGCACTGAACAAAAACAACTAATTAGTTCAGTTTTGGAAAGTATGGCTAATGGTGGTCAAGCTCTGTCTGTATCAGACCCTAACACCAACTCCCCTTTCACTTCAGATCAAAGTCAGCAACCACTGATAAACTATCCAATCCGAAGTTCGAACGCTCAAATCGCACAGTCCTTCCGCCACTCCAACACTCAGCTATGCAACCAAAAAAAAAACATATGGCTGGTTTTGCGAGCAACTCTACATTTAATAATTGCACATTTAATTTCACATTAGATAACTGAAAGGGTCTTGTCTGTTGAAAATGACATAAAATGTTATTTCTGAATAAAGTTTATTTGATTATTACCTTTATGTTGGTAAGGAATAACATCATCTTGTTCATATTTCCATGTTGTTCATTGATAAAATCCATAATGATTTAACTTTTGCTTGGAAATTTCATTTAGCCTAGCACACAGGGGCTCGTATCGTTGCTTACAATTTACCTGTCATACATGTACTATATAATAACTACAAGGGAGGACACTTCTCTTCTTTCTCGCGCGACCTATTTAAGAATAAACGCTGATATTTCAAGCTAAGCTTTGCAAAGCTTAATAAATTTGGTACGCATGTTTAGCTCAGGCATTCGACTGTGTATCCCTATCCAAAGTTTGACTTAATATCATACCTTTAAGGAATGCCAGATCATTTTCCCACACTACCGCTCCACATGGCCCTGGTCGCGCCCGTCTAATATGCAAGTAAAACCCCGCTGAATGGAACACTGTCCTCTCATTGGTTAAAAGAAAATGACGTCCTGCATTTATTTATAACTTATTTTCAGTTGGCCAATGAGAAGACAGTATTCCATTCAGCGCGTTCTTCTTCCATATTAAGCGGGCGCAATCAGGGCCATGTCGAGCAGTAGCGTGGGAAAATGGTCTGTCAGTTCTTAAAGGTATGATAGTAAGCCAAACTGCGGATACGTATACAAAGTCGAATGTCTGAGTTAAACATCGGTACCAAATTTATTACGCTACGCGAAATGTAGCTTGAAAAATCAGCGTTTATTCTTATATAGGTCGCGCGAGAAATGACAGAAGTGTCCTCCCTTATAGTTATTGTATAGTACATGTATGACAGGTAAATTGTAAGCAACGATACGAGCCCCTGTGGCCTACCACACTTGTTCTATCCCTATCATTTATTATGTTAGGTCATGGTCATCTGACGTAGCAGATAGGACTGGCTAAAATTGAATAAGAATGTTGTTATTATATATATATATATATATATATATATATATATATATATATATATATATATATATATAAAGAAATGTGCTGACACTAAGGGAAGCCATTGCCTAAGATGTAAAGTATGAAGTTTCTGAATAAATGTAACTGTGACAGTAATCAGATTTCATTTCACATTAAATCACTGAACGGGTCTTGTTAAGTATTAACGCTCTTGAGAATGGCATAAAATGTCATTCCTGTATACAATATATTTCATTGTTACCTTTATTTTAGTAAGGGATGGCATCATCTTGTTCATATTTCTATGTTGTTCATTGATAAAATCCATAATGATTACAGGTTTGATTGGAAATTTAATTTAGCACACTTGTTCTATCCGTATCAGCTGTTATTATATAAGGTCATGGTCATCTGACGTAGCAGATGGGACTGACTAAAATTGAACAAGAATGTTGTAAATAAACTAAATGTGTTGAAACCATCGGTAGCCATTGCCTAAGATGTAAAATATGAAGTTTCTGAATAAACGTAACTGACCTATCGCCACTAGTCAATCATGCTGATCAATTAGCCAATCAGCAAGCGTAAATTAGACGCACCACCAGGAATTGCTTACGTCCGCCATTTTCCTCCGACAAGCAGCTTGTGGCAATAATGAATTGATTATGGCAAGTATTTACAATTTTTGCAATGATTTGTTGATTTCTCGATCGATAAGGGTGAAAAAAAGGCAGTGGGAGCCTTGTAATTCTGACTGTCAATATCCAGATCGTCTAAATGGAAGAATTAGATTTATTCCTTTCCCGAAACATAGACAAAACTTCGATGGATGAAGACATTTTACGTTGGTCGCGTGTACGATCAGCTAAATATGGAAATAATTGATGGCAATTACAACATGTTTGTTTGCATAAATGTATGTGGAAAAGCATGGCCCGTCAATGGCTTGAAGAAGAAAAAAAAAAAACTGATAGTGAAAAATATATAAAAATAAACGTTTTTAGAATATGGGTAGAGAAGCTCCCAACTTTCGGGCTTTCATGTACATTAATTTTCCTGCATAGGAAGCACTGAATCCCAGACTGCATTATTTTTGAAGTTTGAAAATTTACACTTTAATGTTGGCTTGTCTCAAAAATAATGATTTATCGTCTAGATCTTTCAGACACTTGAGTGGCTCTTTACTTTCTCATTGGGCTGAAGGAGGAGTAGGGATATAGAAATGTAATAGTAAAGAAATTAAAAAACAATGGTTTCAGATAATTATCGTCCGATATATTAAGTATGCATTTATATGTTTACATTAATATACATCATTGATCAAAATTCCATCTGACGATAATAGTAGAACTTTAAAATTATTATGTACAATAGTATACTTCTAAACAGTAATTATTTACGATTTTTTAAAATTAATTTTTAATTCATTAACTTTCAAGGCAGCATGATAATAAGCCAGATAAAATTAATAAGGATAAGATTATATACTAAATACATTAGCATCTTTTGGAGAGAATTTCCTTGTACATGAATAAGTTCTCGAGCAGCTTTAAAATTGACTTTTATTATTTACTGAAATAACATACTTAGATTATTCCCTTATGAACTTGAACTACAAATATAAATATTGTCTACTGCAATTCGATTTATGCAACTTTGAAATTTTATGTATTTAAGAATAATACAAATCATTTTCAATAAACATACAACTTAAGCTGAAATATAGTTCTTTGTCAAATACTGCATGTTTGTCGGAGGTTAGCAGGGCGTCATGTCACGTGATTTGGTAGGCGGCGCGATCTATCATCTCTCGTAAGGTCAACTGTGACAGTAGTCAATCTGTTCTTGTGATTTTGTACAGGTTATATATTATGGGGCAATGTGAAGCGGCGAATGAAGGGAAAGTACACGCTACTTAAATTCGAATGCATTGTTGATGGAATACGTTGATTTGACGATAGAAAGGACGAAATTGGAATTATAAGGATTAAATGATCATGGTTGGGTATTTATAAAGACCGAAGGACTTTATGTTAACTTTGTGAGTGATTAGGTAAAATTTACACATTGATTAATACCAAACCATGATCATTTAATCCTATAATAAATATTTATATATATCCATATATTTTAAAGCACAATCTCCCACACCATTTCGATAGTTTCACGATCGTTTGTTTTTCTGGCTGACTACCGTGATGGCTTTTTCGAATATTACTGTTTTTCTCTGTTTATGAGACGAGTGATTAAGTGCTCTTCATTAATTTTGGCTTTTAAAGTTTGACTCTAGAGTTTCAGCTAGGAGTCGACTCGATAAAACTAATCGCATCACGAAACTTTGACAGGAACGATTGTTGGATGCTGACCACTGCTGCATAACAGAGCTTGGTACACTTTAGCTACGTACGTTATTGTTCGTCCTTTGAGTTTGAAGATGACCATAAAATCACTAACTGGTTTTGGTTTTTGTGAGAACGTGATTGGCTAGTCAACTGCTAACCCTGGTACTTACGAGAGCGAATACTGTAGCAATGTCGACGCGATATTTAGTGAAGATCCTTCATTAGTAACATTTCCTTCAGGATATCTAGAGCACTTAAACACGCATCTCATCGAAAGACCTTCTATGTGGGTGTAGTCGTCACTACAGCGAGCAAACCAATGACGATCGTGGGACTTCGACCTTATACTAACAAGACTTAACTTTTGTCTTCTCGACGGTATGACGGACGCTGTCAAACAGCACCCTCGCACCGTTATTGACAAATGTCACCATGTCCACTACGGTGAAATCTGTCCCATCAACTTTTGTAATTTGTCCACAACTTCGAGAAGGGTTTCGCTTTAAAAAAAAAGTAGCATGAGGCGTCCTGCGTCTGCAGTTCCATATGACCCTTTTGATTGGAATCGCGGGCTTCGAAAGGTAGTATTATAGGTCGCAGATGCTCGAGGCAAGGGCCTGCACCTATTTCCAAGTTATCGGCTATTTCATATATTTTTAGCGGGGATATCTCACTGGCGTCAGAACGCGTTTTGAGAGACATATTCTTGACACTGGCATTGACAACTTGCTGCGGCTATCATGTGTCGCAACGATTGGGCAGTTAGGGAATGTATATGAGGCGGCGAGGGGCCAACGTTCACCGTGCACAGGTCATTGTGGTTGGGCACCAGTACACTCAGGAGATGTTGCTTTTTGAGAAAGAGGCTGAAAAACGCAGAACTGAGTTGATTGGACATTTTGACCTGACGTTATGGCGTCCTTAAACGTTAAGGTAACGCGGCTCAAAGGTTAGAGACCTATCGATGTCATTCATGAAATGGCGGTGAGGGCTACGTTTCCAGCATCCGTAATGCGGCCAATTGGTTGGAAAAGCACCGCCAGCCCTCACATACCTTGGTGCGGTAACTATACGCACTAGGAAAGATAGAATTGAGGTAAGACGGCACCTATCATTTACGGTTACTCATTCTGTTCACCCTGGATGATAGGTTTGAATCCCACGCCAGTTATCTATATACCTTCTTTTTATTGTGGTGCTCCTTGCAGAAGCTATGTTTGTGAGTAACTACAAATTGTGCCTGAAAGTATCCAGCTACCACCCAAGGGCATTCTTATTCTTGGCCGAAGCCAAAAAACTCGTTGAGATACTGCACCGCCAGAGCTCGTCGGTCTTGCGCCATGCGAGGATGGCCATATGCTAGGGTTGTGATGTCATTGGGGGC
>JAECUM010028111.1:0-15587 GCA_016617855.1 Megalonaias nervosa | reverse complement strand
ATATATATATATATATATATATATATATATATATATATATATATATATATATATATATATATATATATAAAATTTGGAATATAGCTCGAAGAAAAGAGTAATGTTTTCTTATGTTTCGACCTAAAGCAAGTTATTCCTCACTGGACAATAACAAACAGACACCTGAGACACACACACACACACACAGTGACAGGAGCAGAACAATACAAAACTATCCAGATTAATAATGGGAAATTTCGCTTTTTTCTTCGCGCCATATTCAAAGTTATATATATATATATATATATATATATATATATATATATATATATATATATATATATATATATATATATATATATATATATATATATATATAATTTACCTTTCGACTATCAGATTATTAAATAAACGCTAAATACATTACGAAATTAAGTACTGGTTAGGAAAGGTGGATGCAGGTTTTAGAAACCAAAATATTCAATTGAGAGGTCAGCTATGCTTCAAATATTTTAAAATTTAAAACGATTTACATTTTATTTGCATGCGTAGAAGGCATGGAAGTATAAGGTCAATCCAGTTGCAAAACGTCATAGAAGTTTTACCTATCTGAAATAAGCCAAGTCATCCTGATATTGTTTTGCAAATTTCCAACGTCTTGACAACATTGAAATATACAAGCCAGTCCTCCGCCGCCCCTTCACTTGCTCCCGGGTCCAAAAATACGAACATGAATCAGGTTCTTAACGATTAAGTTATTAGAGGCAAATATGTACTGCCAGAAATCAAAGTAAACTTACCTTAAATTGGGTATATGAGCCTGAGCCAGGGAGGATCGCCACCAGTAACGTCAACGTCAAACGCGAGGAAAAATCTAAAGTCTACGAAAAACATCGACATAAAATGGTTGAGCAAATCGGGTTCAATCAACCATAATTCTTCAACCCAGTCTTTAAAGAATATTTCAACAAATGCACACAAGAGCCAAAATTACTATCTGCTGACCATCCAAAGGATAATAACTCTGCGGACATCCTGTAGGAAAATGAGTAAGGAGTTTCTTTAGAATAAGAATGTAGCCATGTAATTCGTGTGACACTTACAGGGCCACAGCATGCCAAAATGTGTCTCAGGACTGTATATTATAAGTTGATTAAAAGTGTATTGTGCAGTATATTAAGTGCATTTTTTAACAAATTATTTAGTGGTTAGTATGGCAAAGAAATAATATATGCACGAGACAACAATTACAGTCTGGGGCCCCGAGTGGCCGAGTGGTCTAATGCGCTCACCTTTCCTCTCAGGCTAGGTTAACGTGGATAGGTGAGAAAGCTTGCCTGTAGCTTCTCGTGCGTCGGTGGTTCTTCCCGGGGTTTGCCAGGGTTCTTCCTCCACCAATTATACTGGCCGCCATGTATAGCCTATCTTTTGCTGAAAAATGGCGTTAAACCCTACAACAACAACAACAACAACAATTGCAGTCTCATTAAAATGGACTTTGCGAAGTATAAAAAATGCAATATTCAGACCCTTAAGTAGGTACTAGCATGTTGGTCATAATGCCAGATCACTATGTCATGATAGTGTATATTCTGATAGTAATGCGAACAAAAGGCCGTCATTCCCTGGAACACGTATATTTTTTAAACTTGAGGACAGAATTGAAAACACAATACGCTTTATTTTTCTTGTACATATTTAATTTATGTGGTCAATGATTCATGGTGCAGCCTCCCTCAATATTCAATGGCATTTGTGCTGACTGTAGTAACCAGATATTAAAATATTTAGTGTTGAAATATCTTACTAAGCATATAGCTTGTCAACGTTTTTTAATTTGACAGCATATGTAATAAAGTAGACTAAAACTATTACGATATTCATGGCGTCAGATACTGATTTTCGTGTTATACTAATTAGTTTTTCAGTGCACTCAGGGGCTCTAATCGGTTAAGATTTCAAATTAATAATTGCTTGCTTTCGTCTATCAAAGGCAAGAAACAGCTGGAATTGGAATTTTTTTACGTCAGAAGTCATGTATTCACGGGTCAAGTGTATATTTTACCTTTAGATCATATGTTTTATGCAATAACCTGTTTTTCTCTATTAACCTATTTTTCTTATTAACCTACATCACAAGGAGATTAGTTGTCTCTTTCGTAACCCTTTTGCTGTTTCTTCCTTCATCTTGTTCAATGTTTTCCTTGTACAATAATGCATATACCTTTCCCTTTCATAAAATTCGTGTTACGTGTGCATATTCTTACTTAGCCAGCACATAATCTTCTATAGCATTTCACCATGTCTACATTTTGTAACTTACTAAAAATCTTTCATATGCATTTTGTACAAATGAAGACTTCATTCATGGTCATCACACTCCTGAAATGAGCACTTTGACTGAACGGAACTCCCTAGCTGAACTATGTGATGCTCAGACTCAGAACTAACTGACTTAATGACTCTTTCTGACTTTATTTACAACTTTATATTTCAAAACTTATGTTTCGTATTAGGCATTCAATAATTGACAGATAGACACTTCATAATAATAATATTAATAATTATGGTTTGGTTTGGTACTTTACGGCAAAGTAACACAAATGGGTTATTGAATGACGAGTCAATTGTCTTATTCAAATACACACGTCGGTAGGTGACACAAGCTAGTCCAACGGTAGGATTCGAACTCGCACCCTTTCATTAGTCTATCGGGCACATTTACCACTAAGCCACATCGGCTCACTGAAATAATAATAATAATAATAATAATAATAATAATAATAATAATAATAATTGTTATTATTATTATAATTATTATTATTATTATTATTATTATTATTATTATTATTATTTGTTGTTGTTGTTGTTGTTGTATTATCAAAAGACAGCCTCGATAACAACTATTAATGTTACTACTACCACTATCATTTGAACCACTACTAATACTCTTACAACAACTATTACTAATTTTCAGCACGATACCTAACTCAATTTTATCAAAGCTAAACAATTAGTTATCAGTGAAATAAGGACACTCTAAAAAAAAGTACTAGTCACAGAATTTATGAGCATTGAATATATTTTTAACCAAACGATATAGGCAGAAAACCTAAAGAGTTCGCGTATATTATATTCTAAATTTGATACTTATCACCATAATCCATTTCATGCAGACATTTCAGTGAAAATCTACATAATTATTATCGACATCATTAAGAGATAAATATTACAATTATTAAATATTGTCTGTTGTAAGGAATGGTTTAATTAAAGTTAATTTTTCTTGAACTGGGGGAAAACGAAGGAACTTCTAAAACCAGATTGCAAACCTCCAATCAAAGTATTCTAGTACAGACTTTCAACTCAGATCACCATGGCAACACAGCCATCTGCTGTAGCTGAAGCAGTGGTGTTATGAAAAACTAACGGTTAAGTACAGGTCAAGTCGGCATTGAAGATACATTTTCCTAGCCTAATGTTTTAAGCTTATTTAGATCCTACTGTTCCATATACTGATAAAATAAAGTTTGGTACTTAATTAAAAAGTAGGTTTTAAAGTAATGTTATGTATTCGCCGTTTACGAGACTTTAAATGAGTATATTTTAACTTTCAAAATTTTATACACATGTTTAATGGAGTTGCATTAAATTAGTTGAAGTTCGTGGCAAATGAATAACTATATGAATGCAATCTGACCAACTCCAGTTATTGTCTATGATGGCTTGTTGGAAAACTTATATATTCTTCAAGTGAAAGCAGTATGTCATAACCTGCTTTAATCCCCTTTAGAATTTTTCGATGCAAGTTGAAATTGCAGACATATTCTCATTGGTACAAAAAAACCCAACTTATTTCAAATACGATTACGGCAGATATTATGGAAAAAACAAAACGCTACGTGTATTATATGCATAGAACAAGCAATCTAGCATTTAACTGATTCAGCTCAACACTATCATACAAACGTTTACGTGATTTTAGAGACATTCTAGAAGGAATACTCTTTCTTTGCCAGGATGAGAACATAAATAAAACTGTACAAGTTCAAAAGAATGCAAAATTACTATTCTTCTCGTTAGAAAGATTTTATCACAGCGCAATAACTATTTACATAAGCATATATTTGTGCTATGAAGAGGGAAACTACATGCATTAACAAGGGTTTTTTACAATTTACGCCAAAAATAAGATTGTATTAAACTCACCGATTAAGATTTCATTGAATATGAAGTTTAATAATCACCAAAACCTTATTAGACCTTTAACCCAACAAATACAAACGTTTACAAGACATCTATACTTGACGCCTACGGCAAGTAATACACAGTTTTAAATGCGAATCTTAGTATTCATTAAATGTTTATTAAATCATAAATGTCAAATTTACAAACGCTTACAAATATTTCATATTATTTAAACTTAATTTTTCATACAGTAAAAAAAAAAAATGATTGGTATCTGTTGAATATTTATATCAGTGAAAATCTCTTATAAATATTTGAAACTATAGGCAACTATGTACTTATAATTAATATTAAATATATACAAGATACTGACAAATGTTTGCCCTTGACACCAGAGAAATGTTACATCTACAGGGTAAATACGAATGTATAGAAATCCAAAGAGAAGCCTATTTTAGAACTTTAAAATTATTTCATTTATATAACTTCTACAGCTCCTTATGCTATTGTGCTTCAAGAGCATATTGATTAATTCACCCATCTTTAACGTCCTGGCAACGGAAATGAAATTTCAGCGCATGCGCATTTTCTGTGGGCAGAAAGAAGGAAAAAAAAAAAAAACAACTAAGCAAGTGAATTCAAATATCTACTAAAATGAGCCATTACGTGAAAACTTTGCCTGAAAAGAGCAAATATAAGTATTATAAAAGGTTGTCTAATCTTGGATTCGACAAACCTGAGTTCTTTATGGTGATGAAACATTTTCCAGGAGAATTTATTTTTCTACAGTTAAAATGCCTAATATTAATGTTTACAAACATACCTGTTCAAATGTACTTGACACATGTAACAATATTAACTAAAACCACGCTGGATTGATATCGAATGTTTGAATAATCATAAAACTAAAGGTGTCATTGATTATAACCGATATATGTTTTTACAATAACCAGATGATGAGATCAGAACATTAACCGAAAAAGTAGTTAGAGCCATTGAATATCGATTATTTCATCCTCAAACCCCGACTGATATATGCTCACACAAGAAATATTGTAACAACCAAAGGGGTTTCTTGACCGAGCGATGTCAAACCCTGGCGCGAATCCCGCTAGGAGTCATAAGTTTCCCCAGATTCCAATGACTCCCATGCAACTACGTTTGTAAATTGGAAGTCCAAAGTGTCCATTCTATACATAATATTTCTCTTATTAATAGATGACCTCAAATCTGACAACTTCCCATTTGTCTGTCAACCGCACAACGGCATTGTTTCTCCTCATTAACTTTCCGTAACGTACCAGTATTTCACGCCGTGAAACTATACAACTCAATAACCTAATACAGGGAACTATTTTTACTACGCCACCTTCGGCCAATCAAATCATGATTTTAAGCCACATTTCGCCTACAACTCTGCACGATATTTACCAACATAGCAACAATAAACTGCGCCTGACGACGGCGGAACAGTCCCTTCTCGTTTATTCCATTGAATACTTTACCAGTCTCCAATCATAAATACTGCACCTGGAGTCTGACGATCAATTCACACAATTAGATTTTAAAAGGAACTACTGAGCGACAGGGACACTCGTGCGGTTCTGACATGAATTCACTTAAAGTAAACCATGACATCATGGAAACTCACTAACACTTCACTTGACATTTGCCCCTAGTAACTGGCTAATTATTTCTGTCTGAGGACTGTATTCTCAGCACCGACTTCCCATAATCAAACACGTAATAAAAAATCTAAGAAATCCTTAAAATGGAGAGCTATCAACAAATACGCATACTCCAAATTTGTTACAATATTATCCTTACCTGGGAATTGTATTAACTATTTTAAATATTTTCAATGTACTCGTGGATGGGCAATGTCGTTTTGCGTTCTGCCTTGCTTATAAAATGTATTATCTTTGGTCAACAAAAGATGATTTAGAGAGGATGAAAAAGAAGTTTAGTTAAATGATCATGGAATGAAATAAACACTGGGGACAATAACGTACGTTGTATGAAACCTACACATGAATTACAGAGATTAATTTAGATTTTGCCTAACGATCAATCTGTCCGCACTCGAAATAGGGAAATAGGTGAATAATGCAAAAGTCGACCATTGTCTGATAACCGACGCCCATCTGACACTGCCATATACTGCAATGTTTTCCATAAGAAAAAGCAGTTTGACCTGTAGATTTAATGTCATACGCATCGTTCAATTATTATTGGAAACATATTCCATTTAGTCTGTTTCTAGTTAAATATGAAAAGTGAAACCAAGGGAAATTTTTTTTTGCAATTAGTATCAATGCACATGGATGATCTCAGAAGAAAAGCAGATCTCACAGAATATTTTGTAAGAGCTAGAGTAAAGAAACTCTGAACATATAAGAGGAAAGCCTAACACCACCTAGCTGAATTAGTCGCTAGTAGTCAGGTGGCTAAGTGAAATTACACTTACGGACAAAAGCACCATTTTTTCACACAAGTATTGCATTGGGTCAGATATTCAGAAACTTATAAGCTCCATACAATTTGATGAGCAGGGGGATATTGTGGCGCCATTTTGGTGTCAATGTTATCAAAATGTCTCAAAACACAGATAAACGTTATATAAAGTACCATACAAGTGTTTAAGGGGTTAGAATTGAGTGTTTCACTTTTGTCTTATTTATCTGTGAATAAGTTGCAGAAAAAATAATAAGGCGGTGTCATAATGATGTCATAACATCATTGTAATGACGGAAGTATCTCCAAAAGATCTGAGTGATAACACGAGAAACGTTCTTCAGCAAGATTTATAGTAACAAATTTATTTCTACCAAGATAACCTAAAGATAATAGTGTGGTCACGGTATTTGCTTGAGTCAAACCATGACAACCGAATATTTCTGACAGTTGCAACTGCCAATTTCAGTGTACGTCAGTCAGGCTTTGGGGCACTTTCAGCTTCGACAACTTTCAGACTTGCAACCGCATTCGATCAGCTTACTGCAAGTTTCAGACGCTTCAGTAAGAGTCATCCAGACAGGCTGCAAATGGTCATCTTCCATTGTTCACTCACATCCTTTTGTCGTGCTCGATGTGTGTCGCATTATTGCCCATGTTCTTCTTTAAGCCACCTGACTGCAGCAATGTACGACTCTCACTACCGGTAAATTTGACTATACTCATGTTCGAGTCAATGTTCCCCGTCACAAATAGAAACTACAACTGGCTGTTGTCACAGTAGCAGATAATTGTATGATAATTAGAAAGACTTATTTCTTCATTTGTATTATCTAGTATGTTTGGTTGGTGTAGTGTTGTAGAGTTGTATCATGTACGTCTAAGCCACATACCTGAATACCTGAGGAAGCATCAGTAGTAATAGGGGGTACCTTGTCCCTCATTTGCCAAAGAAGGAAAAACAGCCTGGGGTACTTTGGCCCCCAAAATGGATAGGCCCAAATGGCACAGCCTGGGGTACTTTGGCCCCATGACGTCACGATACTGGAGATTGGCAACAATGTGGCAAGGGACTGGCCTGAATACGCGCAGTTACTCTAGATAGAGACAAATACAATAGAGATAGATACAGACATATACTAATACAAGCCCGAGATTTATATATAAAGCATTATCTAGACCTGAAATAATGTTGGCGGTGTTCATAAATTTGCATAATTATAATGATTCTATAAATAGCTATAATCAAGGAAAAGACTAACGCCAAAATGGATGTGACTAAAATTAACGCTAAAATTACGAAATTGTCCCAGAATTTAACGGAGACTGAACATATCCCAGAAGATTAAATTATATTTATTTAGCCTAAAAGTAGTACTAAGATTACCAAAATGTCCCAAACTCTAGTGGAGACTGAGAAATACTCCGGAAGATTGTATTCAGATTGCCGTGACATAAAATACTGCACTAAATTTCCGAAAAATTTAGCGGACTTGAATGGAAACTGATAACTAGCCAGATGTTTTGGTTGTCAGAAATGGCAAAGACAAAGTGTAGCACTAAAATCTGAAATTGCACCGGACTTTAGCGGAGACTGAAAATAATCCATATATAAATTTTAAAAATGTTACCAAGACTTAAAGTAGTACTGAAATTATTTAAACTCATACTGACCTTCGCGGAAACTGAAAAATTGTAAATAAAAAATTAAAATAAGCGATACTATAGCGTCAATGGGAATTAGCATTACGGGACCCTACTTTTTCTACTATAGCGTCAAGATTTATAGCGTCAATGGGAATTAGCATTACGGGACCCTACTTTGTACTATAGCGTCAAGATTTATAGCGTCAAATGGCACACCCTGGGACACTATAGCGTCAATGGGAATTTTGTATGGGAACAATAGGACCGGAACAGGTAGGGTGACGTCACGGTACTGGACACTTGCAACAGAGAATAATGTTTTTGTGAGTTAAATATAAATTATACAACAACTAAAAAAAATTTATTTAGGCAAGAAAGAATAAATCTTTTCGAGGCAGTGGAGTGGCCCTGAAAAGAGTCTTTGTCGCGAATGCATAAAATACACACATATATACTATCCACACAAACGGATGAGAATGTATAAAACACACATATATACTATTCACACCAGCGAATGAAAATGCATAAAACATACACACTATACTATCCACACAAATGAACGCGAACTTATATAACACACTATACTATTCACACAAACGAAGGAAGAGAAGAAAAAAAACACCCATATATACTATCCACACAAACGAAGGAAGAGAAGAAAAAACACACACCACATATTCTTTCCACACAAACGAAGGAAGAGATGAAAAACACCCATATCTACTATCCACACAAACGAAGGAAGAGAAGAAACACACACACACACACACACACACACACACACACACACACACACACACAAAACAGTAAAGGAGTGAGTGTTTATAGTCACACTACTCTACATTCACACAAATTGGCAAATTGAATAGTCTCTCTTTTCTAGAGATTTGGTTAGCCCTGAGAAGGGCTGTTTTTCTTGAAACTCCAATTGCACCTGGCTAATGGTTGCACCTACCAGGTCTGGCCTCACATACGCATCGCCGGCTCCAGTCATTCTCCAAATTGATGCGTATGGTTGGGAGTGCAGAGGGAGCTTGAGTGGCTTCACTATCCCAGTTTTCAGTCTGAGGGATAGTGAAGACTTGTTCCCTCTATCTTCTTCTATGCCAGACCCTGGGATGATTTTGCTGAAGCTGCGGCTCCCACTCTTGCCGATGTCTCTTCAACTCCTCCAAGACCTCTTGCTTCCAGTTCTCTGTCTGGAGGACAGCGGCTCTTGGTGGAGGTTGTGGCTGACGTTGTTGTTGTGGATGCGGTTGAGGAGGCGGTACTGGTTGTGCAGGTGTCCTCACCTCAGGTTTAACCTCACACTGAGGTCTCATGAAGAGGTGAGGCAGGATCGATCTCTCTTCTCTTTTCTTTCTCTTCTTCCTTCTTCTTTTCTCTCTCCTCTTCTTTTAACCTGGCTTCCTCCTGTACCTCCTCCATAGTCAGCTCATCCTGGAGACACCTTGCATGCTCCAGGTGCATCTGGAGTTCCAACAGTTTTTGTAGTCTGCTCATCTTCTTTTTAAGTTGATTAGTCAACAATGGTAGCCAGACTGACGAGGGCTCTGCTTTATACTCCTGGAGCACGAACGTGAAGGAAAACATTCCCTGGCACCAAAACGTACCATCACATCAAACGCGCGGACCTAAAACAAATACTCACGTTAACTTTTTTACTTACAAACACAGACATGCACTTTTCGACAAGACATAGAAACGATGTGCTTATAGACACACTTTTATTTTTTTTAAACATACAAACACACATTTTTGTTTTGGCAAACTGAGTTAGTATGTCTTTTCTAGAGTATTGGGGTAGCCCTGAAAAGGGCTGGGCTTTTAGTTGATGGGGAGTGATGGCAATCTCTTTTTACTGTCTAAGATTGCGTCCCCGTGTGGCAGCAGGCTTTCCTATACGATACGGCCTGCGTCTGCGGAAAGAGAAGGAGAACTCTCTGGTGTCTACACGGCAGTCGACAAAACCTCTGTCTGGTTCTTGCTGCTGCTGTTGCTGCTGCTGTTGTTGTTGCTGTTCTCTCTGCTTCTGAAGTCTTTACTTCTCTGTCCATTTTTCTTGTTCTTTCTTGATTTCCTCTTTGAAGACCTCTTCTATCAGGCCTTGGGCTATGGGTAACATCCTGACATTCTCTATCTCTTCAGGCTTCGATATCAGGTATAGCCTGACACGATGTAAATTGACGTAAGCTTCGTTCAGCTTGGCTAGTCTAGAAGGCATGTTCATAGGTTGACGAGTCAACAGTGGATGGCCAGACTGGAGACCAACCCGCTTTATATGGTTCAAACGCGGACTCGATAGAAAACATCAATACTCGATTTTAGTGTCGGAACGCTATGATAGCGAATGTCATGGTGAGGGATAGAGAGAAATCAAACAGCATTTGTAATGATAAATGTTTTTGAAAACAAACGACAGACACATTTTTTTCAAAACACAGCATTTTATATTCAACCAACAAGTAACAAGTAACAATAACATCAAACAAATTATTTTTGACAAGGTTGACAACGTTGTGAAATCATGTGAGATTTCCATTGATGGAAGTCATGAGGCCATTGATGTACACTACGTTTCCTAGCTAAAGACAAAAGATAACTATAATGGTCACAAAACCATCGATCTACTTTCTCATCGTTTCTAGAAGAGTGACGATCAAAATAAGTCACTAAATGTTCTAAAGGATATCCAAGACTGCGTTGATGAAAAAAATACACACAATATTGTCCACACACCATGGAATCTGTGCCTTGTAATTTCACATTATTGTATCGTGTCGTCTGGACATTTCTTCTCATAAAGTCAATGATATCGTCTTCCAAAGGGGGTAATCCATACGAATCAAAATATTCCACACAATCCTCTTGAGGGAAGTAGACGGCAACCCAGTGAGTTCCTGGGAGATGACTGTCGTCCGTGTTGATGACATAAGCTTGATGGTCTTGAGGTTTGCGATGAGGTAGTTCATCTTTAGCGCACACGACAGGATTCCAAGAAGCAGTATACGAACTATTGTTCAAAAGGTAATAAAGTTCCCAGGTATCCATTTTTTTGTTGTGTTGTTTTTGTTTTTTTTTTCCACAGGTAATGATCAGTCATCAATTCAATTCTGACTTTTTGTTTGAAACGCTCTGTCAAGTAACCGTTTCTTCGCCTTGTCTCCCAACTCTGGGCTAAGAGAGATTCGATGCGATAGATCTCTAGAGTAGTCAGTGGTAGATAGGAATAATCACGCAAGCCTTTATACCACTCATGCAACACTGCTTCTTCCGAGATGAGACTCCAAGCTTCGTCCAGATACTCGTCCAATTTTTCTTCTTGATTCATCATCAAACATTATCGTGTTGAATTTGTCTGGGATGATCGTTTTGACATCCATGACAATCTCTCTTACTCAATTCCGTAATTTTATCCGCCAGGTGTTTAGCAAAAACAGGACACTAAATGTTGTTCTTGTTCTGGCCATCTGGACGTGACTACTACCTTGTCCTCTTTGTTTTATTCTTGAAGGTCTGTTTTTACGCTATCCTCCCATTCAATGTCCAAAGATTCTCTATCGTTCAATGAGGGATAGCAGTCTTCCATTGTGTCTAATAGTCTAGAATGACTTCTCTCAAACTGTTGATTTCGATGGTTATCGAATTCGGCATACAAGATGACGTTGACCGTCTCGGTGAGAGCTTCTGCAAACTGAAGTTCCACACGCAGTTGACCGGATTTTATAGGGTGGAAATGTCCCTCGTCGCTGCCTTGGTCTAGAGTGAAATCAAAGGCCCACAAAGTGTGACCTCCTACATAATCTTCGTACGAAATACCGTGACTGGTGTTGGTTCCAAGTTGTCCGGTAGCTTCGTACAGGAACAAGTACGATCTCAAGTAATTCTTCTGGGCAAAGTTAGGTTCGAAGGGTCTGGTACACAAGGTCTTGCCATCGCGACTGACTTCGATCTTGGACACTCTGTAGTGCTTAAACTGGAAAGGATTTTGATCGTGGGCTCCGTTGAGGGCTGCATTACTGACGATGCCAACAATTAAACGTTTGGGTAACTGTCCTTGGAACAGATGATCTTCAATCTTGGATCGGAGTTCAGCAGCAATGGTGAATGTTTTCACTTCTACACGTCGTATCAGATACTTGGCGGTCGATCTGCTCATTGTGTGACTGATGTCGTTTCCCGCTTTAGGTAACACTTCTACGCGACGCACGTAGAGTCTGGCTTCTTGGATGATGTTATTGTACTCGTTGGCATGAGCCATCAAATGGAAAGCGACACTGCTGAGATTCAATCTCAGGTGAATATCCACACCGTTGAGTAAATACTTGTCTTGCAACCACATGTTCAAATGCAAGCAATCCATCAGTTCTAAACAACGACCTTGCAGGATTTTCTTTCGACGGTCGTTAAAACCCACATTGTGAGGATTGTCATCGACTATCAGGGCTGTGTCGTTAAACGTGTCTTCACCTGCGATGTCAGGTTTCCATACCACGCAAGCATCCAGATGAGTGTTCTTGGCCTCTTTTCCGTACGTCAAGAGACTTTCTAGGTACGCTCGGTAAGGGTAAGTATTCATGCTACTGCTGACCAGTTTGTTATTCAAGTACAAATCCACTTCGCTGAACAAGGAATGCATGAAATTTTTGACGGGAGCTACTCTCGCATCGGCTCCCGGATTGGTGTTTTCCCTTTTGATCACTTTCAGTTTCAGATACAAGTAACTGCTATTCAGATCGAGATAATCTTCGGGTTGTCCATTGACTTCAAACTCGATGGGAGCTGAATCCGTCAAAGAGGAGACGGGATGAAATTCGACCCATTGGGATTCTTGCATCGTCATCATGGTGGGTGGCATGGCAATCAGATCCAGTTCCGACTTGGAACAAGCGCAAGACTCTCGGTGCATCATTTTCTCTGATTTAATAATCAAAAACGTCTAACTCTCGGACGGTTTTTCTTTTCTTAGTCTTTCTAGCTCTAGGGGTGTGAAGTCCTCTCAAGGGGTGTCTTCGTCATCTTTTTCTGCCTTGTCCTTGCTGTGGCGTCAGGGAAGCAGGAATGTCTGATTCGGCAGCGTACAGAGCATTTATAGGAGTTTCTCGTCGGCTCAAAATGTCTTTGCCCATTTGAAGCAAGACGTTTTTGCCTGCTCTCAAGAAAGCTTCTTTAGGGTTTGTTTGTCAATGGTGACATTTTGGAGAAATTCTTTACCTTGCGTGAACGCGGCATCTTTCAAGGCGTGCAATCCCTGTGTCAGCATCGGTTTCAAAACGGGAGCCACTGTACGAAAGGCTGATTTTGGCATATCACCTAAACCATGTCCTCGCTGTCGAGCGACTCCTTGGTACACAGGATACATGACTGACAAAATGTTAGAGTAATCCTTTTCGAGAATGGAGTTTCACTGTAACTTTCCCTTTGGTAAATGTAATATTTTGTCCCAGATCTCCTTTTATTGTAATGTTGACAGTGTCGAAATATGACTTACTGACGGACAAATAGTGAGGATGTACAAATTCGCGGTGAACGTGATAGGTGTTTCCACCTTCCTCGTCAGAATTCGTGGCAGAATCCACTTTGAAAGGAATGACATGAAGTAACAGTACGGAGGTGTGTCCCACCACGTTGTACTCCACCACATCGGAGTACACAAAAATCAAATTCAGTCCTTGGTTCATTTCTACAGGGAATTTAAAATATTTCTCAAAATCCAAGTTACCGGTCACGGCTGGTATTTCGTTTGCAATCTTGATCAACCTGGGGTCTCCACCCAGAATGTCATACAATTCAGGACAAAATGTAATGGCCAATACTTTGTCCTCTGAAATTTCATCAGTAGGCGACGAGCTATTTTGTGGTACTCGAGGGTGACACTTTTTCTGGTTTTCTCCAAGGCTTTGGCAAACACGGTATTGAATTTGGTAGAAATCGTGTTCTCCAAATGTTGTCCACTAAAATAATAGCCTGGGGGAATGGTCAACAGATAGGTGGTTCGTTTAGTTTTGGGGTCTTGTGTTCTCTTAGAGTCACTTGCAGTTCATCCAAGGCTTGTTGCACTTGCTCGTCATGAACTTCTTCCGTAAAAGTGTTTTGATTTTCGACGATGTTTTTGATTTGTGTAGGGTGAATCATTTCCACCAAAGCCACTTCCCAATGGGCTTCGTGATCCAATTGGATGGCCTGAGGTAATCTGGCCGTGTAACAGCACAAAGTGTTATTGGGAAACACCTCCAAGGAACTGTCACTGGGTAACGTTAAGTAAAATTGGTTGTTCATAATTCCAGAGTTCTAGTGTCCGAGGAGTCACTGGAAGTCAGAGGAGTGTCTAAAAGAGAATGGTTAAGGTGACTGTTGGAAGGGGGACTAACGTTGGACGCAAGACTCCCGTTGTTGTTTCCGTTCGAGGAATATTTCAGGGACGGATTGGGAAGAAGGTAACCGATGCAACTGCTAAGTAAAATGGTCCACAATTGTTTGTCTCCTTGTTGCAAACTCAAATTGGCAATTTCAGCACCGATGACACAATACACCACAAAGTTTTGGCAGATAAAGACGATTTGCGTTTCAGGCACACGTTCTCCACACCACACCCACATGGGTTGTTTTTGTAGATCTTGCACAGAAGAACTAGGAGAAGTAGTGGTCACTGCGGTAGCTGAGGTTGTGTTGAAGGGCATGATGGTCACTTCGTTTTATAGTCGATGATTTGCGAAGCGTCGATCCAAGAGTCAAAACTGGGAGGATATCCTTTCCAACGTAGTTTGACTTCTTTGACACGTTTTTTCCCTACTTTTCGGGTTCTTCGATCGAGTATGCTTTCGATCTCGTACACTTCTTTTTTTGGTCACACGTTGTAACTCGGGCAAGTAAAACGTTTCTTTTAACACTTCTCCGTTCATGTCTTCTAATTTATAGACGAGAGGATGGCGGCCACGCACTCGTTCAATGACACGAAACAATTCGGTGGTCCAATTGAGTAAGTAACCTTTGTCGAAAGTGCGTTTGGTTTTGCCAATGCACACCCAATCTCCTGCTGCCAACACTCCAGCCTTCTTGGGGACAGTTACCGTCGGGGACGTACCAAACAGAAGCTCGAAGACGGTGACTTCGTTGTCGGGAGTCACATCTTGGGGGGCACGTCCGATGCTACGATGGTAAGATTGGTTGTACGCTTGGAGGAGGTGCGGTAAGACGTCGATGTACTTGAGAGTGTGTTGATGCGTAAAATATTTCGACATGCGTTCTTTCAAGGTGCGTTGAAAACGTTCCACGATGCTAGCTTTGGTTTCGGGATTCTCGGTGGTGAAAAAATGAAT
>JAECUM010028110.1:0-17053 GCA_016617855.1 Megalonaias nervosa | reverse complement strand
GTAGCCGCATGGTTTCATAATGATGACATCCACCATGAAAACCAGTAAAGTGAAAAGGTGTACGATAACGAGTGTCACCGCTTTCGCATCCATCAGGTTTCACACGCACAGCATCACTTTCCATGGTAGGTACAGTCGTAGCAAAATTTCCATGATGTGGTACCGAATCGCTGAGGTCATAGCGTACAGCATCCCTGCCATCGCAAGGCACAGCATCGTACTCGAGTTTACTCTTGCTTGATACTTGCTATTTGAAAGGATTCATTTTTCTCGCTTGGCGTTTGTAGTGACAATGAACTATCGGTCTTGAATGTTGTCCCTTTTTATATGCTCGCCAATATCAGTGTGACCGTACGGTAAAGTGAAGTGATTGGGAAGCCGTACTCGCTTCTGGTACACGATTTGATAGACTTTTTCCAAGGGTCGGCTGACGATTTGGTGTGTGGGTAAACGTATAATCCTGTGCAGTTCGTGGGTGGTCACTTTAAAATTTCCATCCTGTCCAGACTGCAAGGCTTCTTTCAAGACACCAAAGTTCACCACTCGACTGGTGCGATAATTGAGAGTCAGTCCTTTCACTTTGCACTCCGTGTGCACTTCTCCTTGTTTGTCCCGGTATTCGTAACCGTAATTTTTGGGACCGCCACTTGCAAAACTTAGAATCTTGTCGTCCGGATGCTCGTCCGTCCAGGCTTCTAAACGGTCTCCTTCGATGTTAGGGTAAGGTTGACCCAGGCGATCGATGTAGATGCAACTGTCCGTGTCAAAATACAGCACACAATCTCCTAACAGTTCTAACGCTTCGTACAGTTTTAAGCGAGCATGGGATATCACGTAAGCAGCAATGATGACATTTCCAAATTCGTCGGCTTCTACAAAATCCAGTTCTTCTCTGTAATTGACTAAGATCAAGTCCTCACGAACGACGTCCACGTGTTTCATGTATTTGGTTTTGTCGTGAATCATCTGCAAGTAGCGGGAAGGTTCTGTCAAATACTCCATCTTGGGTAAACACGGTCGTTGTGCCATTTTTCCCCACAAACAATTTAACATCACTTTGGCAAACGATCACCTTCCTTCGTTTTTCTCGATGTGGTCTAAAGTGATGCCTTCCTGCTCCCAGGATTTCTCTTTGAACTTTGTTTGGTCTTCAGGAGTGTGGCACCAGGAAGGATAGCCGCTGACTTCTTGTTTCAGTTTCAAAAAAGCATTCACGTAGTCTGCGAAAATGCCTTTCTGAGTCTCGTCGCCCTTGTGGTATTTTCCTGTCTTGGGGAAAGTGGTAAATTTTGTACACATCTAACAGTTGGTATCCCAAGTCCAGAGCTTTAAACAATTCCACGCTGACCCACGTTCCCGTCAAGGCGCGTTCTTCCTGAGTGTGCTGACAAAGTTTTTCTTGGTTGCACGCTTCGGCATAAGTACGGCACAAGGGAAACATCAGTTTTCCTTGGCAATGATGAGGTAAAACGGGATGGTACAAGTACGTGGGAGGCAAGACTTTACATTTGATCAATCCCTCGTATTGTCGAATGTTGTCCACGTCGATGTGTTCCGTCAGCAATTGTGGGTGCCCTGCGGAAAAGTGACAATATTTGCACACGTACGGATACAGAGAACACACGTCCAAGTATTTGATTCCCTCTCCTTTCTCTTCGTCGGCTTGGTATAGCAAACAGGTGGCATTCGTCCGTCCTCCCTACAAACTGTCCCTTTGGTTCAGTGGGTCCATCAGCTTGTAACTATCCACGATGCGTTTAAACTCGGGATCGGTTTTCAAACGGTGATCGTACTCGTGTTCCCACATTTCTACCACTCGATATCCTTGCTCTTCTAACTTCAAGCGTCGCTGACAAGTGGTCTGGTACAAGTCTTCCATGGTTTGTTGTAAAAACTGATTCGTCGTCTTACGTTCAGGGTAGCAGATGGGACATCCGTGAAATAAGTAACCGTTAAACTCGTACACGATCTTGGGGTTTTCTAAGTCCCAGCCATCCACCGAATACCTTCCGATGGTCTTTTCGCCTCCTCCGTTGCAAGCATGTTGGATCTATTTGTCTTCCTTGTCACAAAAGTAATGTAACCAGCATAGGGCTTTGACCGAGTATTGACGTTTGACAAAATTGGTTGTTTGAGGACTGATGACAGCCAGGATATGTTCGGGCATGAATCGATGACGGTACACGAAGGAACACGCTTTGGCAATAGTGCAGGCTTCTTTCAAAGGATCGATCCCTCCGTGATCCATGAACAGTTCTCGAAATTTTCCACAGCAACGCCGTAAAATGTCCACGTCGGAACGACAATACTTTAACATTTCTTCCTGAAAGTCGAAGGGGTCCGAGGCGTGAGTCTGGTACCAAGCGTAGAAAGCTTCTCGTTGTTCGGTACGCATGTTGTCAGGGTCGTAGTAGTAAGCCTCGGGCAAATGGGGTAGAACGGCTTCGGTATTGAAAAAGTGTGGAAAATAGCCTTTGGCCATTTCTGTCATTCCAAACGTTTTAAGCATGCGACTCAAAAGCATGGCCAAGTAACTCATCAAATCTTTAAACTGCACTTGTCCCACTTGCATGGAAATGATTTTGGCTCCGTTCAAAGTCACTTTAGGACGTTCGGTACTTTGTTCCGTATAATATCTGAGAAGAAACTGCCCATCGTATCCCGAGAAATTGTGAGCCATCACTGTGGCATAGCGATGACAATCTCCGTAACGTTCGATGCCTTCTTGGCTCCACGTCTCGTCGATAGGGCCTAATATACATTGGGCGAAATCAGCTAGCGTGTTTGGTCCCCGAAAGATTTTTTCACGTCATCCAGGAATCTTGCTACAGTGAGGGCAATGAGTAAAGATAGGCTCTTGGATGCACTTCTCGCACGCTCGATGAGCCACGCAGAAATTAGGAATGTGAATGCCAGTCTTTTGCATGCATTTGAAATCCAAAAAGATGAAATGGCCTTTCTTCTTCTGGTCATTATCTTCTTCTTCTTCTTCTTCTTCTTCTTCTTCTTCTTCTTCTTCTTCTTCTTCTTCTTCTTCATGTTTGGATTGGTATTTTTGAATGTAGCATTGGTGTTCCAAGTCCACGACTTGTCGAGAAATGTGACATCGCTTCTTTCCTTAACAGACGTGCGCCTTGGCATTATTGGTACGTATGCGTTGTCCACACGTAGGCCACAATCTCAGGAGCTGACAAGCACTTTTCTGCTGTGAACCTTGTATCTTCAAATGTTGTTGGTAACAGAAAGGGCTGACAAACGTGCGTTGACAAGCTGGGCAATGCACTCGTTCTTGTCCTTGGTCCAGACAGGACTTAGAGGCCGAACATCCCTCACATTTCGATCTGCAATGCTTGTGTTGCTCTCGATTGTTATAGCCATAGTCAAATTTCTCACAGTAATAACTGTATCCCAGGAAAGGGGCGATACTGGTAATGGCATCGAAATGTTCATCGTGATGATAAACGTGAATGTATTTTCCGTCTTTGAAATTTTTGCCTCGAAACAACAGAGGTCCGCGCATTTCTTGAGGGTGCACTTTCAAGGTGTAGCGTGGAACTAAGACGTCTTGCAACTTTTGCATTTCAGGAGTACCGCAGGGTGTATCTTTGAATAGCCCCGCTTGCTGTAACAGGAGTTCTGTTTCTCTTCGTTCTTTGGCTCGACTAGATTTCTGAATAGTTTGCCAGGCTCTTTTCCATTCTGCCGTGTCGTTCTTGTCGGCATATGTTCGTCCCACCACGATGGCACGGGCTAAACACATTTGGTCTTGAGGATTGTTAATTCGGACAAGACTCTTTTTTGTGCTGCGAAGATTGTCTACCAAGAACACCTTTTTGCGTCCTGTCCCTTGGGGAAGAGACACGTGGGTCATGAACAGTGTCGATTTTCCATCGGTGATGTGAAACTTGTCGTTGGATTGTTGTGTTGAATCTTGTCCATGACTTTGGAAGGTGTCAATTCTGCTGGGCTGCTAAACTCGATCCAAACGGGTGACTTCAAACTGTCGTGATGAATGGAAAGTCTCAAGCGGTCGTCTTCTTTGGCTTCACATTGCCGTTTCAGTGTGGTTAACAAAGAATCCCACACAGCGGTGATGAACCCTTCTGCTTTCTCCAACGGTACGTCGGACTTGAAATCTTTAAACTTCACCGTGTACATGTAGGCCGTAGTTCTAAATTTTCTAGAGGAGCGTATGTCCGTCTCTCTAATGTGGTAGTACTTTTCAGGGTTTACTGGTGGTAATGGACTTTGACTTGGTGTAGACTCTCTGGGCCTAGATTCTGGCTCACTCATCTCATCTTCAAAATCGCTAGCATGAATTTGAGCCAAGACTTCAGCTCCTGTGTGAGGCGATAAATCGCGTTTCTGCCTCTTACTTTCTTCTCCTTTCTTTACGAAATGATGCGATCGTTTCATCTTGACTGCAAAAAGTCAAATAACAACATTTGAAATACCATACACCCCTATATATCCATGTCAGGCTTAGTGCATATATAAAGGGCTGGTGCCTTCCCTCTCAGTATTCATTTCACTCTCAAGCTGACCAGCACGATGGAAGAACCCACACAGATCGAACTTCTGATTAGAGCTTTGCGAGGTGTCATCCGAAAGTTTTCTTCAGACAAGCCGACGGACTACTCTCCCTCCTTTTCGAGATAAAAGTCAAGACGAGCGAAAGGCAGAATTTTGAGACAGGCTGTTGATACTTGCTATATCTGTCAGAAGAAAGGGCATTGGGCTACAGAATGTCCAGACCGTCAAAAAAGCAAGACCAGTGTCAAAAGAGACAAAAGTCAAGATACTTGTTATCATTGTCAGGAGAAAGGACATTGGTCTTCAGAATACCTTAAGAAACAATAGGAGCAGGAGGAGGAAGAAGAAGAAGAGGTGCCCTCGGCAAAGGAAGAACACCGACACGTTCAGAAAGAGAAGAAACGAAGACGAGAAAAAAGTGAGGAAGAATAGGAGGAAAAACTTGTGAAAGTGAAGAAAATCAGAAAACAGAGAGAGTGAAAGAAGAAATAAGACACAGAAGAAGTCTATGAACTTTTTAAAAGTGTTGTGTAATATTGTGTTGTGATTTTGGATTGTAAATATTTGTACCAGAATAGACCAGACTGAAAAAACGTAAGTGTCTCTTGGTTTTGATTGTTTAAAATAATAAGACCTACACTTACGCACTCACACACGTACAACATAGGGTTTAAAAATAAAAGAGTTTTGAGTTTTAATTGATTTTGGCAAAATGAATAGCGTCTCTTTTCGAAAGAAGTGAGTGGCCCTGAAAAGGACCGCTGGGTGTTTGTTTTTTAAAAAAACAAAGACAGACTCCGCGAAGTGACTGAATTTTGTAACGCATGTTGGGATTGGTGAACAATTTCAATCCGTTTCGATCCGGTCTTCCACTATAAATAAACGCAGTTCACTTTATTCCCTTCACCTGTTCCTCGTCACAAAGTTGTGGACCAACGTTGAATCGTCTACTCTGGTATCGTCGATGCTGTTCCTTACGGACTTACCCATGTATGTGAGATCATTATGGAGAATCGTTAGGATCACCGAGACAAGCGTTTGGAAAAGAAGGACCTCTGTGGAAAGACAAGGCTGTCTGAAGCGAGTTCTGATTTATGGACCAGAGGTTAGACGAAGTTTGAGAAAGAGAAGAAGACCTACGCGATGTTCTCAATGTTAACGGAATGGTGTTAACATAACAAACAACGGCCCTTTTCAGGGCCACTCCACTGCCTCGAAAAGATTTATTCTTTCTTGCCAAAAAAAATTTATTCGATTGTACAATTTATGTTTAACTTCCAAAAACATTATTCTCTTACCTAAAAATTTATTTAGTCAGTTGTATAATTTGGGTATAATATTATAATATCCACAAACAAGAACGCGAATGATTCAAACTTTATATAGAAATGACACAGGTGGTATGACGTCACGGTACTTGCTACATTGTTGCAAGTGTCCAGTACCGTGACGTCACCCTACCTGTGCCATTCTTCTAGTCTCTATACAAAATTCCCATTGTCCGTAAACGTGCCCAGGGTGATTTTTTGTCCGTATAAATCTTGTCCGTAAACGTGCGGGGGGGAGGGTCTGTAATGTATTTTTCCCATTGTCCGTAAACAGCCCCATTATACTACTAACATCAACTTAATAAAGGTACATTTAAATGCGTGTTGTTTTAACGCTACTTACTTTTTTACCAAGTGCTGATTAACGTAAAAGAAAAAAGTATAAAACCGATTGTTATGCTTCCGAGTGATTGCAATGTAATTTTTAGGCTAAAAAAAACCCCCCAATATATCTTTCTCATATCGATCAATTTATTTATTTGAATCAACCTTCAATTGAATTACAGTCTAAATCTTATTGTTATAAGGAATATGTAATTTGTCACTTGGTGAAAGAAGAGAGTACAGGTATAACTGAGCATAGAGATGTTCCAGACAGCGGCCAGATGGTAGCTCTAAATAAGGATTCACCACTTCTATCTGGAGTGCTTAAAATCCAATCGAAGTAGAGAGGTAAACGTAAATAATGATCAAACACGCTCTTTTTATTTTACTGTGTAATTAATTTGCCCAGATTATACAGCTGATGGTAGTTTGTTTTGTGGGCGATTGAATAGTATACCTTAGAACATTCAATCTACAAAATCTTTTTCGACGATTTTCACAATGCGCAAAAATTGCTTGTTTTAGTATGCGTTTTGAACCAAAGCTAATTGTTTCCAAATTTATGCTGAAGTACGAAGTAAGCACATTATATTATTTTATTAGACTTCATTCTAAAAACATGATTTTTTTTAGATTGCTTGTAAGATGGAATTTACTTATTTAGGGGAAGGAATATTTTTTTCTATTGGGAAAAAGTGCAATATTTAAAGTCATTGAAAATTTTGAACTGGTCCTCAAGTTTTCTCTTGAAATGTAGTTCAAGCAAATTCACAGACAGGTAGTTATACAGTCCAAAATTCTGACAACAAAAGAACCCCAGGGAGAACACTTAACTTTTAATGTAAATGCATTAATATATATTTATCCACAAAGATCTGTAACTCACGAACTCAAAATATTTCAAGTGATTTGCTGAAACATAAATGACATAAAAACTAAAGAATCACGGCTATACAAGGGAAGTGTTTGACACATGGCTAAAATTAATTCACTTTGAATTGTTGTTTTGATATGTTTGTGACATTTGTTATGATAAGAAGACATGGATTCATTTCGAATTTAACTGAAACAAGATGACCAAGAGGCTTAACTGCATTTCTCATAACATGCACCCGAACTCACCCCAGTATTGGTTGAGATGTGCCTATAGTCGTCGGTATAACAGTGGTGCATTTCTTTAATCTCCCGGGTGTTTCTTTGAATCCAATATGCACAATATTTGTAATTTTCGTCTGAAGAAAAGTGAAGAACTTTTGTCAAATATAATATAACCAAGCCCAGACCAATTCACATGACGGTTGTCTAGCGGTCATACTGGTCTCGTGCAGTCAGAATTTCGCTTGACTCTGATGGGTCGACGTCGACCAGAAGTATGGAGTTTACCATACACATATGCTAATACTTTCATATCTGGGTTAGGAAAACGATATTTGAACACAATTCCTCAATAAACAACCCACTGAAGTACAAGTCGTGCAGGTCGTTTAGGCGTGTAGTGCCGATTATTATTATTATTATTATTATATATTATTATATATATATATATACTTATATATATATATATATATATATATATATATATATATATATATATACCTATATATATATATACTATATACATATATATATATATATACATATATATATATATATATATATATATATATATATTTGTCTTTCTGAGATTTTCATTGCACGTACCTTTAAATGGGGATCATTCCGTTTCTTTCGCTGCTTGTCGGTCAATAGTCCTTGCTAGATCATTATTTAACCATCCGGTCTTGCAAAAACGTGTGTTAAAGTACTTGGACACTGCTAGATGAGGACAACCATAAGGTGTGATGTAGTCTAAACCAGATCTAATGTCGCGCTATGATATCATAATGAAAGCACCTAGTACTAGACAACATTTGTAACCCCCACCCCATCCCTTCCGCACTTGTAATGATTACCTGAAATGAGCTTTTATTGACCCACCGTAGTACTCTGACGTCATTATTATTGTTATTATTATTATTATTATTATTATTATTATTATTATTATTATTATTATTATCGTGTGCAGTGCGTGCTCAGCTATTTAACAGCGTCATCATCAGCAAGGTGGAGAGCATGTAGTCAACCGGGGAACTTTGTCAGTGGACAGTTATTCACAATGTGTGACATAGTCTGCAAAGCTTCACAGCTACAGGAAGAGTCAGTGGCTTGGCGCCATCGGACAAGGTTGACTGCACAATGACCCTGTCCTGTCCGAAAGCGGTTCAACGTGGTCCATAGATGACGTGGAAGGTTGAAGCCAGGAGGGCAGACAGATGGCTCAGGTACGGGACAGGGGTCTACAATATCTGTTGAAAACCACTCGACACTCCATGCCGAAATAGCTGTCATATCCTCCGGCAACGAAACCAGATTGGGCGTCTCGGAGTCAAGCGGACTGCTGGATGTGAGGTGCTGTCCACGTACAGTGGAAGTTTCTCACTGGCATAGACCTTAGCCAACTCTTTTGTTGTTGCTTAATGGCGACGGAGATGTGGAGGAGGAATGTTGATGAGTACCGGCAGCCACGGTAAAGGAGTCGGACGTAGTGTTTCAGAGATCATGTGCATTGTTTTGTTGAGCTGGACATCAATTAACTTGGTGTGACATTATCGATCCCAAACAGGAGCTCAATACTCGGCTGTTGAATAAAAGAGGGCCAGTGCTGATGTCTTAAGTGTCTGAGCACTAGTCTCCCAGGTTGAACCAGCCAGTTTGCGGAGTAGGTTGCTTCAAGTGCTAAGTTTTGCTGCAGTTATCTTTAGGTGGTTGTAGAATGTCAGTGATTTTCCGAGAGTCACACCATGGTATGTAGGTGTCGGGTCATGGTTTATTTGATGCCCATTGTCGTCATTGAACAATTCCATGGCGATCAATAATTGTCCTCTGCAAGTTTTATGATGACAACTATGGTGCAGATCACTCAACACCCAGGCATGAATAGACTTTGGTAAAACTACACTAGTATACAATTTCTGACAAAAATTAATGCTTTTTAAATTCAATAAAATCTCCTACATGACGATGTTGCCTTACACTTTAGAGGTTGTTGTTTGCAGGTTGGATCGACTCTGGTGCATGCACATCATATTGCTCTGTATGTAATACACATTTAGTTCTTTGGCATTATATTGAGGCTCCTTGACGTAGCAACTCTAATTAATGCAATAAAAATGCTTAAAACTTATATAACATTGGTATCATGTACTTCTTTTGCTTTATCCAAACATCCGTATTTTGCACATATATTTTAATAGCAGTCATACAAAAACGGGAAAAAATGCAGAATATAATTTTACTCCTGCCCGTGTGTCCCTGTATATGTGTGTTTATTTTTGTGTTGTGTACCTTCTTAATCAGCTTATAACGGTCAGTATTTATCATTGCCTTCAAATATTGAAAGTCAGTACAGGCATTAACACAACAAGTAGCAGCACACACTTAAAGCATGTTGATTAAATCATTCAAGTTTGTCTTCGCTTGTTGCTTTGGTTGTTTTCTTTCTTTTCGTTTAGAATATGGCTTTATTTAATATTTTTTTAAAAAAACGTGTTTGAATTTTTTAACTGCAAACGGTGGTGAGTTACCTTATACTTTTTAAAATATATATTCTGCAATAATTTTCTAAAAAAACTCGTGTGTATCAGTTTGACATGGAACATAAATGAGCTGAACTTGTAAAGATATCTACCCAAGTCACTGTTTCAATACAAAATAAAAAGCCATATGTAAATATGGGTTTAAGTAAATATTGTTTATAACTCAATTTGGAGAATAAAGGTTATGGGTACTTCAACCAATCCTAAATTCCTATCTTCTGCATATTTTCATGAAAACGGTTCCATGTACTATAATAAATAAACGTCCGAGTGAACAGAGTTTAGTTAAGTTGACGTACTCCTCCTCCATGCTTAGTATCGCTTTCATGTTGTCAATCGGTGGCTTTAATATGTTCATTTAGACGCCATGAGCTTGATCTAATATAGTATGTAGCAATCGCAAGGACCTATATTGAATGTTTGACATGCTATTTGTTATCGGCTCTGTAATTTGTTTGCACATATTAGTTACAAATATTTACAAGTGTTATGTATATTTTATTTCTATTGTGATTGAACTTTGTCCATAACTGAGGGTAGGAGTTTGGGCCTACATGACTCGTGTCGATATTTGTAAACATGTTGACTTGATTTTGAATCTAGATACAGCCTTACTTCTGACCTAAGAATTTTCTGCTAACGAATTGTTTGTGTACAGTTTGATGGAAATTTCCATGAAGATGACCCTCATCTTGGTCCTCTTATTGTGTCTTAGGTTGTTATATTGAGGTTGTTTGTATTAGAATTACTCAATAATTTGTGTGGATTGATTTAATTAACTTATTCATTGGAATTACAAAGTGCTTGTTAACTAATGGACTAAATCACTATTTTGGGATAATTATGAATTTATTTAGTGACATTTTAGATTATATTATTGTGATACATCAAAACTGTTCGCAGACCAACACTTTTCCATACTACTGGTACATGAACACATCCAAGAGTGGAATTCATTCGAACCACTACTAGAATTCATTTGGAATACTCCATACTCTTTTACTTATGATAGAACTAGTATGGCTATTTGGGATTTAATTCATAATACTGTAAGTTGTTTTTACATTTTCATTTTATATTCTAGTGAAAAAATTATTCGTAGAATTTTACAAAACTTGCTGGGTTTCGCTCTTTTCTGTTACTTAGTTTAAGACCTAGAGTCGTAACACAAAGATGGTCAGGGCACACGAATAATCATGTATTTCTCACGTTAATTTTAAGCAGGCAGACTCCAGTGGACAAGGCATACATTCTGTATATCAAAACAACTTGAATGCATGTTATTTGGACACAGGTGATGAATCACAAGAACTAGAAGAACTAAAATTACCAGATCCATCTAACCTAGTCATATTTTAAATCCTTATGTCATAATGTCGATATGTATGTAAGCTAAAATTATTTTCTTTGAGAATTCTCTATTTCTTATACAGGTTTGCTAACATTATGAAACGTTACAGTGAATTCCTAAGTATAGCCAGCATTCACACTGAATGCAAAGAGACACGTGTAGTATAGAGGAAAAAGCCCCGTTTGTAGACTTAGAAACGTTATTTAGAATGTATTAAAGCAGAAGATGGACATTTATCCATGTAATTACATAAAAGCATTCGAATTCAGAACTATGCATTTAGCTTTTAAAATATACTTCTATTAATCTGTAAGGCAATAACGCTGTCAATCATACTTTCGGAATAATAATAATTCTAACGATAATGGACTCTTTATTCTTTATATAAAATGTATACTCTATGTATTATTTATATGATTCTATATTAATAGACTACAGTATGTAAAACCATTTTGAAACGTTATAGTCTTGTGTTTTGGGTTACCTAGTTAATGAAGTTTAGTAGAAGAGCACGTGGTTCGACTTTGAACTTCTAAGACTGGAGTAAAACTATTTGGATAATATGGTGCCGAGTTGCTCTGTATATTGTATATTATGAATGATTCGTTTATATTTCACTATATGTTTAAAAGTAACCGTTTGAGGTTTTCAAATAGTTTCATTGGATGCTGAATATTTCTCGGCCAAAAGTGTTCTTGCGACTTTTATGCAGTCGTTTAGTGCGTTACATAAGATACAGTGAACAATATCCCCAAATATTATAACAATATTAAAATGAGGTAACATGAAACATGTGGAGATAGTAATTTTTGTTTTTGTTGTTGTTGTTGTTGTAGGGTTTAACGCCATTTTTCAGCACAATAAAGGCTATACATGGCGGCCAGTATCAATGGTGAAGGAAGAACCCGAGAAAACCCCGGAAAGAACCACCGACCCACGAGAAGCTACTGGCAAGCTTTGTCACGAACCCACACTGGCCGAGCCCGAGACTCGAACCCACGCAGACAGAGGTGAGATGGCAGTGATCCGTAATGGTGAGCGCTTTAGACCAGTCGGCCATTCGGGGCCCCCAAGTAATTTTTTAGTTAGGTGTGAAAGAATATTAATTCTTTTCATATAAAAGAATTTCTAGGAAATTGTGCTACATGCAGATTCCATATCAGAGTGTCGTCAGTTGTGACTTCTAAAAGTATTTCCTGAGTGACATATTGAATTGTGTCATCTCTGCAGTATAAAATTAACGCTCGAGGAGCTCCAGCAGTAGCATGGGACGGATAGCTTAAAACACCATTAAAACAAATGGTCCGAGATCTGCTGTATATTCTTAACATCCATAAATTTCTGTAGTTGAATATTGTGAGTAACCAGGTCATATACTTTTCTAAAATCTAACATTAATACACCATTAAGATTCCCTTTAGTACTGTGTGTTAAAACTGTCTGACAGAAGTGAAAGTTTTCTAACACCTGGTTGATTTTGGGACACAAAAATTAAATGTTGATGAAAAGAAATAAAACTTAGGTATAGACATGCGATTCTTGTAGTTTTGAGAGTATGGAATAAAGAAATTGGTCTATAATTTATTTGATCAATGATCCCTTATCCTCTTTTTTGAAGAGATACGTAACTTTGGCAAATTTCCATTCGTCAGGAAAAGAACTTGTTTTGATAGCATTGTTTATAAAGAAGACAATGCTTACACAGATATGGTCATTAACAGTTTTTAACAAAATTATGTACTAATACCATCTAGGCCAGAAGATTTCTCTTATAATCAATGGATTTTAACAAACTGAGAGCATATAAATTTGAATGGGTGCAATTTCAAATTTGTTACTTTCTGGCAATATGATAAATACAAAATCTATAAGTTTCTTTCAAATCGTAGTATCAATAGGACTGTTACAAACTTTAATGTATTCTGCAATAGCATTGGTAAAATTCTTTAAACAGATTTCCTTTTTCGGTATTTTCTGTAAACAAGTAAGGGCTTGGCAATTTTGATTTCGTTACAATAAATCGGTAATATTTCCAAAACTCATGTGTTTCGAATAGGATTAGTTACATTATTCCTCCGCTTTTGTATATTTCTAATTATAACTCTGACCTCATCCCTGATGTTTTATGTTCTCTTAACTTAAGGAAAGCTTATTGAAATGGTTGTTGTTCCAAGTTTTGAGTTTATACGTACTTGGAAACATTAGAGATGAATGTGAATTGAATGGAAAATATTCATAATTGAACTGGATTAAGTTTTTCTACAAATTCTAAAATAAATCAACAAATCTCGCTAACGGAAAATAACTTGTGACCGAATATGCTTGTCATTAGACAAGATAGAGAAAATACTCAGCTCTTTATGTCACCATCCCTCTCTACATATTCTTATTCTGTTTCTTTCAAGTTAGCTTCAAGCCAAACGGTGTTCAAGATCTGTAAGAAACAGTGCCTATAGATCAAACGACTTCCATATTTGTTTTAATAATTGAACGAAAGTAATAATTCTAGCACTACAGTGGTGATATGAGTACATAAATGAAAAGCGCATGGTTAAAAACCAGGTATAATAATTGCAATATGATTTTATGCGTGTTAAATGATATTATATCCCAGCTTGAGGTTACATATTCTGACAGAATTATAGAATATTTTCAACACGTTCGTCATTTCTACATTCACACTCAGAAGTTTATTTCTCTCCGTAGCAATCAATAACGAATGTCAATGGAATCAATCCAGTGATGTCAGAGGAGGCTGAAGATTTTGCTGATGTGGCTGATGATGAACCTCTTCTTTCGATTCAGGAAACAGAGAACTTGGATTATGAGGTACATTCAATCATACACTGACTTTTTCTCGAAATCAATTTCCTGAATTTAGAATAATTAAAGTGCAAAAAACAATGGCGAATGTTTTGCATCTCTGGCACATTTAAATGCGTTGAAAACAGGTAAAAACGTTCGTGAACTTTCCGCAAGGGAGGTTCCTTATGTTATATCACATTATTATTATTATTATCATTATTATTATTATTATTATTTATTGGAAAACGGCTTTTAAAAAGTTAATGATGGTTTCTACGATAAAATGAGATTTTTTCCACATCAGTGTTTTTAAAAGAAGAACATAATGTCAACTTTTTTAAAGAAGAATATAATATCAGCTGCAGTGAAATAAAAAAGGGATACAAAAGTATAACAAAATTATCTGAAAAGGATAAATTATGTGCCTTAAGAAAACATGAGTCATACAGGGCGATCATTGTGTTTGTGACCAATAATATGGATCCGGTTGTGCGTGCAGTCTCCCCATTGATTGACAAACTGTATAATGTAACCATGTGCATACTAAGATAAATATATTGTATATAAACAAAGTGCATAGTTTTAGTTTGATTAAAATATCGAAATAAAATTATAAAAAGGAGACAGTGTATTCGGTGCTGGGGAGGAAGTATCCGGTGCAGAGCGGAAATACGTATGGCATATATAGCAAACGTTTGTCAACACATACATTTATTAAAACACGAAAGCAAGGGGGAAAAATTGACCTAATGGACTAATGAATTATCATTTAAATTTAAACACATTACAAGTTATGAGAGAATAATATAATTGTTGCCGTGATCTTCGCGGTGTACTGCTGTTAGGCAGCGTCTTAATACCGTTAGTCTCGTTCTCAATATGCTTCAAGTCCGTGAGGCAATGCAGTGGATGCTCCGACTGGAGAACATGAAGCGGCTCTGTTGTGAAGAATATGCTAAATAATTTACTCGAATGCATAGTATTCTAAAATTCACAATTTTCACAGGTTATATATTCTCTGGCAATTGCAACTTGACCTTCAAATGATGGCATTACACTCCTTGTGATTCCAACGTCCATATGGCAGTGTTAAGGTCACTAATATATACGTACTTTTGTGTTTCCCGATATAGCTCATGGATCTTAACCATTCATATATTTCGCATTAGGTGCAAATAAGTACCCCACTTTCAGATCCATTTAACAGGACATTAGAAGTATCATTGTCAATTTTGGAGGGAGGTGGCATCTTACTTCCAAAACAACAACCTAGGTGGAGATTTAGTTCACAATCAGAACATTTTGTCCCTTTCTAAAATTCAAATATTTAGAAAATGTACCAAACTGAATCAAATCTGTCCTTTATAATTGAAATAATAATGCATGTACTATAATGTGCTTAAACATCAAAGTAGCTTAAGTGTTTGATGAGCATGCTAACTGAGCTTTTGTGTTAGATCCTCACATTTGTATCCTATGGCATGGCATGACACTCCATATTTACTCCCATTTCTTGGAATATGTATGGGACTCAAGACTGAATACAACCAAACTTATTTATGCTTCAGAGTTGATACAGATGAAGAAAAAATCAAATTAAACAGGTGCATGTTTTATCATCTATTCTAGATATCATTACACTAAGTGGGCGAACCTGTTGTTATTGTATGCTATTGTAGTCCCTAAATAAAGTTATTAATATTGTATTATTTCATTTTTGCTGGACATTTGCTAATAATCGAAGAATGTTTCTTCCATTAAATAGAGAGCAGCATAGCATTAGAGTCTAAATAGAAAATAAAATCTTGATTGAGTTAATCTTCTTTGATTTAGTGTAAGATGTCACAGCAGAGAGGCATGAATTGGCCAATGCCAAGATGGTCAAGTGCATTGAAAGCGGCAGTCATTTCGTTCAAATTCAAATATTTGTTTTAGAAAATGTAATATAGCCTTTGTTAATTGTGTATATATTGTGTTCAAATAAGTGACCGACATAAATAAGATAGTCTTGGTGCACCTGGTTTACAACTACTACATTGAATTTTATTTTGGAAAGTGTTGGAAAATGAAGAAAATATATAATGAACTTAATAGGTATAGTAATACCCAATAGTTACCACACTGATCGACAAGTGATACAAAGTATGTACATATACTTTTCGTTCAGGAATGGAAGAATGAATGGATACATGGATACACACTTTCTTTGCCATGACGAAATTATAACGGCTAACTTGCTGACCCAGAATTTGTTCTGAAACTATTTTTACAGCAATCATGAAAATTGTTTCTTCTCAGTTAAAATGTGATTTTTATTTCTTACTGGCAGATTACGTTTATATCTCAAGTGTTGAATGGCATTACCACCCCCATCATAGCCCACCCCAAAAAGTGTTATTTCGTTGATCCGAAATAAATTTTATTTCCCTATGCAAGCCATTACCTTTTTTATTACAAAAGGAAAATATTTCTTTCTGGAAAAATGAATATTTTCAGTGTAACAATTTTAGCAGAATGTGCTTTCTTTTCTAGAACAAAGCCCTGTATTTGTTGCTGTCGTGTACTCCAGAATATTTTGCCCTTGCATACGCTAATAAACTGAAAAATCCAAAGGAAGATCGCCATGGAATTGAGTTTATGTGCCTATGTCAGTATCTAGAGCAAACTGACACGAATTTCCAAGATACAGTGAAAAGGACAAAATCTTTGAGAAGTCATATTGAAGAAAATTATGAAGATGAAAATAACAAACCTCTTGAAAACATATCGCTGTACTAGATGTCTATGACTTGTATACAATACTACATGCACTATTGCATTTGTCACCAATGACTATTTTCTCTGGAATTGTGAATGATTTATTCTTGCGTAGAAACAATGTATCAATTTGATCTTTTGTCTGAAATCAGATTTTATTTCCTTTTTCTCTTAAACACTATATGCTAGTGATGTTTGTGGACGACCACTAAGTTTGAGACAAAAGCTGCTGTCTTAACGTGAACCTTAGCACATCTGACACACACACACACACACACACACACACACACACATGCACAAACTTCTTCCTCAACGCGACC
>JAECUM010028108.1:0-50438 GCA_016617855.1 Megalonaias nervosa | reverse complement strand
CTACTTATTGTGAACATGGAGTTTAAGATGACAATCTACCTATATTCATCAAGCCAGTAGTATGATGAAAGACTACTTATTGTGAACATGGAATTTAAGATGACAATCTACCTATATTCATCAAGCCAGTAGTATGATGAATGACTACATATTGTAAACGTGGAATTTTAAGATGACAGTCAACTGGTATTCATTAAACCAGTAGTATGATGAATGATTACATAGTGTGGACATGAAGTTTAAGATGACAACCTACCTGTATTCTGTAAGCCAGCAGTATGATGAAAGACTGCTTATTGTGAACATGGAGTTTAAGATGACAATCTACCTGTATTTAGTAAGCCAGTAGTATGATGATTGACTAAACATTTTGAACATGGAGTTAAAGATGATAATGTACCTATATTCATCAACCAGGTAGTATGATAAATGACTACATGTTGTGAATATGAAGTTTTAAGATGACAATCTACCTGTATTCTGTAAGCCAGTATTATGATGAAAGACTGCTTATTGTGAACATGGAGTTTAAGGTGACACTCTACCTGTATTAAGTAAGCCAGCATTATGATGAAAGACTGCTCATTGTGAACATGGAGTTTAAGGTGACACTCTACCTGTATTAAGTAAGCCAGCATTATGATGAAAGACTGCTCATTGTGAACATGGAGTTTAAAATGACAATCTACCTGTATTTAGTAAACTAGTAGTTTGATGAATGACTACATATTGTGAACATGGAGATTAAGATGACAATCTACCTGTATTCATCAAGCCAGTAGTATGATGAATGACTGCATATTGTGAACATGAAATTTAAGATCATAATCTACTGGTATTTATTAAACCAGCAGTATGATGAAAGACGACATATTGTGAATATGGAGTTTAAGATGACAGTCTACCTATAAGGTTAAAAATGACAATCTTCCTGTATTCATTGAGTCAGTAGTATGATGAAAGACTGCATATTGTGAACATCAAAGTTTAAGATGACAATATAGCTGTATTCATTAAACCACTGTTATCATAAATGTCAATGTATTGTGAACATGAAGATTACAATGATAATCTACCTGTATTGAGTTAGCAAGAACTAACATAAATGACTACATATTGTGAACATAAAGTCTAAGATGATAATCTACCCGTATTGAGTTAGCCAGAAGTGTGATGAATGACTAAAAAATTATGAACAGCAAAATTTAGGATGACAGTCTACCAGTATTCATTAAACCAGTAGTATGATGAATGACTACATACTGTATTGTGAACACTGAGTTTAATAGGACACTCTACCTATATTGAGTTAGCCAGTAGTATGATGATGGACTAATGCTAGGATGAGAATTTGAATACAGTATATATAGTGCTGATAGGATATTGAAATGGAATCAAACCACTTAATGGTAAGTTGATATATTTTATTTTTATTATATTGTGGTGGGTGTAGTGATACAGAACCCACTAAATACACCTATTCATTATCAAATAAAAGTTATAAAGTGAATTTTGGTGTTAATGTTTATATTTGTCTTATATTAAATGTTACTGTTAATGTATAATCCAGATTATTTATACAATTTTTAAATTAGTATCAAATATTCTAAAGGGCAGTTATTATAAAACACAAATTAATATGGAAGGGGCTGAATATTGAAACATTTGCTTTATTTTATGAAAAACAAAATAAAAGGAAAAAAATATTTACTTTGAAAACTTGAAAGAAATGACATTGCATATTATAACAGCACACAAAAGTCGGAGGTAAATATGCATTAAATTAAGGTTCTTTATAGGTAATGATCACTTTAGAAGGCTTGTATGCTTTTTTTAACATAAAATTTTTTTAATAATTATTGACTGAAAGAATCCTGAATCAATCCTCACTATTTTCCACACTTGGACATATTCTGCTGGGAGAGTAAAGTAGCTTCAGCATCAGAGTTGAATTCATTAAGGAACATATTACATGTTTCCAAGCCAACAGTTAGTAGATCACCAAAACTATTTATCTTTATATATAACCTGAATATTCTTACTGTCAATAGTGACTTCTCGGGATTACAATGTTTCTGTACTAACTTTTCCTATGTTAAGTAATTAATTCTGTAACTTAGCTCTCCTTTATCAAGCTTGCATTAGCAATAATTTAGTGAAAATGAAAGTATTCTGTCTTGTTAGATGGTTGTTGCCTCATGTAGTAGAAAAAATATTTTTTTCATGTTTCCCAGGTATCACATGCATGATTGGCTTTTAAACTGAAAAGTGGCTGCAATGTGTTCCTCTTGAATCAAATTAGAGTACTGTTCCTTTTTCAAGTAATATGCCAATTTTTTTTTATTTGCATGACATCTAAAACAGCATTTTGGTTGGTCATACTTTCCTTTGAATAATTTTCATGATGGATATAAATTTGCCCTGTGCATTTTGTTTGTTGTTCTTATTTTTAATAAATTTTAACATAACTTGGGATCTCTGAGTTGATGGTATTTCAGGTCTCTATCTACATTATTTGAAGAAAACTGCATTGTCCCTTCAGTAGATCGTCATAATTCAGTGATCCAATTACAGAAATGATAGCAATGAGTCAACATTTTTTGGACAGTTTAGTTGACCTTGCAGCTGCATAGGGTTCAGCATGCATTCCACCAGAATTTGATTTGCGTGAAATTGTTGCTTGTCCTAGCACTATGGAATTTATTCCTGTACAATAGGAATTATATGTTGGGTTAGTAGTAGCACCATGATATAAAGACCTCTATTGGCAGAATACATTTTCAACAATGTCACTGTTGATTCTGGAAGGAACAATGCTTTGACCTATTTTTGACACACACAGCGTTGTTAATGAGATGTATCTGTGATATATGAAATCAAGATCCTCTCTTGTTTCCAGTGTCATTAATGTTTTATATCTCTTATTGACACTGTCTGAATTGGTAACTTGTTTCTCCCAGAACTTGAACCAGTCGTATGCTAAAGTAAGTCTCCTTAACCTTTCATCTGTTATATCTTTTACAGGTCGACTGTCACTGAAGAAGGAAACTAAAAAACTTGTATGCTGCAGAATATTAAGTGCTGCTGTTAGTTCCTTATGTACTGGCTCAGGCAGACTTTCTTGGTACATAGTCATCAAGTTCAACATGTCCTGGTTTAGAGCTTCAAAAGCAAGTTTGTTTCTCATCTTATGAGCATCAGTTGGAAAAACATGCTCATCAGAAAGCTTCTGATGAACTGGGAAAGGGTTTGTGCTGTGGTCCCACATATAGGCATCTATCCACATCTTCCAGATGAAGAAGAAGCCATCTACAGTGAGAAGTCTCTTATGAAAGTCCTCAAAACCACTACTTAGAATACTGTTCCTAATCTTCTTGAGTAAATGGCATGGATCCATCATGAAGATAATTTCTCTCACTGGATTTCTGTAGTGTTTGGCAACCATCTTTGTCTCCATGGGATTTTCATGCAGAAAGTGCATTTTTAAAAATGCACGGTTATTGTTTGACCCATCCATGCAGCAATATGTTGCCTTAAAACCATATTCATAAAGGGCATCAACACATTTCCAGGTTGTAATAAAAAGATCACTTGGTGATGCCTTTGTATTTGGATAATTGGCAAATGGCCATCTGAAACCTGTTATACCATGAAAGATGTATTGCAACACATGATTGGCCATTTTACTTTCTACTTTACCCATGTTGGCTGCATGCATTATCTTTATCTCTAGACCAGAATCAGTTAGACCAACCAATGAGCTACCAGATTTATAATGAACAATTTGTATGTCTTCTTGAATTGACATTTCATCCAAGATTAAACCTCCAAAAGAGCCCTCTTGTGTCAAATTTTGTCTTTGTGCCTCATTCAACATCCATTCCATCATTTGTGGTATTATTCCAGGGCCCTGACACACTGCATTTTTATATAGTGATAGTAACTGCTCAGATGGAGGATGTAACCAACCATTTTTAGTCACATCTCTGTAAGCTGAGGGATTTCTGTTGTACAAAGTTATTGCCATACTGATCACTTCTCTTGGCCATCTCATGCCTTTGCTATTTTGTAGATTCAAGGCCATGATTTGTGAACACATGAGTGTAAGCTGATTTTCAGTCAGATTTGGTGCAATGTTTCTGAAAACTGATATTATATCTTCAAAATGTTTGCATCCAGGCAAAGGATTTTCATTTTCTTTATCCTGATACACATGTTGGGGATGTTCTGATTGCTTCTGTGTCATTCTTTGATTACTTCGGCTTGCACACATTGCTCTACTGCACCTCTGACATGTATGAGAAACATTGCCTACAGGAACTGCTTTATAGCAGTTGATATGCCTGATTACACTTTTTGGTTCAGTATCCTTCTGCACTATGCATACCTCTTTCACATATTTATTATTGAAAAATGTAAATGGCTGTTCCTTATTCTTGTCATGGTATCCATGACATACAGAAATAACTTTGAGACAACGAAACAAAGCATTTATTGAGTTCACACTGAATACCAGCTTTGAACTGATGTAGAACTGAGAAAGGTCAATGAATTTTCCAGCTACAGATAATTGTACAATGCCGTCTTTGCTGATACTGATTTCAGTCATCATTGAGTTACCATTAAAAGTCTCCTTTGACCTACAACCAAGCTTGCAAACACTATCAGATTTTTCAAGCGGAAACCATTCTGACGGCTTCATGGTATGCAGTGCTTCAAATGGAATAGGCTGACTTTTACCACTTGATGAATCTGTAGTTATACCATGTGTGCTCCTTATCTTCATGCAGTTAACTCTCACACAAGACTTCTTCACATTTGGAAATATTTTCATGATTATGTAAGTCAGCATTGTTGGATTGCACACATCCTTAGAAGCTGGAATATCCTCTGTCAACCTAAAAATAATGTCATCAAGGCTCGTATTTCTGCTCCCATCAATCATGAGATTCTCAGACAGCCTTAAATATAATGGAAGAATCCTTTAAAATGTGTGGTCTGTTACTCGGAAGGAGGAGATAATGTCGTAAGACATAAAATGTAAGATAAAGATAGATGCATCTGGAGTTCCAACAGTTTTTGTAGTCTGCTCATCTTCTTTTACGTTGACTAGTCAACAATGATATCCAGACTGACGAGTGCTTTACTTTATATTCCTGGAGCACGAACGCGAATGAAAACATCCCCTGGTACCAAAACTTACCATAACCAAAAAAACAAAACATTAAACGCGCGGACCTAAAAGTAACACTCACGTTGACTTTTTTACTTACAAGCACAGACACACACAATCCGACAAAACAGAGAAACGAAGTGCTTATAGACACACTTCTATTATTTTTTAACACACAAACACACACACATTTGTTTTGGCAATTGAATTAGTATCTCTTTTCTAGAGTATTGGTGTAGCCCTGAAAAGATCTGGGGGGGGGGTTGTTAACGGGGAGTGATGGCAATCTCTTTTTACTGTCTAAGATTGCGTCCCCGTCTGGCGACAGGCTTTCCTATACGATACGGCCTGCTTCTGCGGAAAGAGAAGGAGAATTCCTTGGTGTCTACTCGACAGTCCACAAAACCTCTGTCTGGTTCTTGCTACTGCTGTTGCTGCTGTTCTTGTTGCTCTTCTCTCTGCTTCTGAAGCCTTTACTTCTCTGTCCATTCTTCTTGTTCTTTCTTGATTTCCTCTCTGAAGACCTCTTCTATCAGGTCTTGGGCTATTTATAACATCCTGACATTCTCTATCTCCTCAGGCGTCGCTATCAGGTTTAGCCTGACACGATGTAAATTGACGTAAGCTTCGTTCAGCTTGGCTAGTCTGGAAGGCATGTTCATAGGTTGACGAGTCAACAGTAGATGGCCAGACTGACTGACTGACTGGATTATAGTCGCATATGCACAATGTGCTTCGCGACTGGTTATAGCCCTAGGCTGGGCCCTCAGAGGTGTGGGTATGGTGCCACCACTGCCTGTCAGAGCCCTAGGCTGGGCCCTTCGAGGTGTGAGTATTGTGCCCTCACGTCCTCCTAGGGGTTATGAGTATGGTGCCATCATAACCCCCTAGTTTGTTTTCAGTTCGTATACCCAGCAAGCCGACATGTCCGTAACGAGGCAAAGGCGGAAAGAGACACGGAAAGGAGGCAGCGCAGAAACGGCCCGAAAGCCCCAGGGACAGCCACATCGGGAACACCAAGACCCGCAACCATGCGCCCCGACCTAACGGCGAGGTCGGGTTTAATGTCACATCTAGTCCAGTTATTCTAATGGACTTCCTTATGCCAATGTTGTGTGAGCCACTCATTCAATTGGTAAAGCAATTGTTGAGTTTTAATTTTGGTGGATTGGGTATTATTGTTGAATTTGAATTTTGCGTACATAGTGTACTTATCCGTTTTCCGAAAGTTTGTACCAATCTGGGGAAGGTTTGCCGTTCCATTTTTATTATCTTAATTTGGTGATTATGCAGGTTTTGTTTTTGACGACGAGGCGGAATCGTAAGGATCACGTTTGTTTTGGTAGCGGGCCTTCATGAACCAAATTGAAAACCCTTGGTTTTTTCCTAACTTTATTTGAAATCCATATGAGCTGGGTACCGCAATATCTCCTTCTTGCGAGGAGTAATTGCAACTCGATATGGATGCGCTGTTTGTCTGATAGGATTTTGTGGGGCAGCAGGTAGAGCTCCCTGGACTGCCCCTTGCCTTTGAGTTTGTCCGAACCAGGGCACACTATGCTTGTCCGGTGGGGTTGGGGATTTGTGTGGCAGCAGGAAGACCTACCTGGACTGCCACTTGCCTTTGTTATTGTACTCTCGCTTGTCCGGGTTCCGCTGTGCTTGTCCGGAAAGGTTGTCCGGGTGTGCCATGCTTGTCCGGTGGGGTTAGTTGGGGTTTTGTGGGGCAGCAGGGAGTGCTACCTGGAGTGCCCCTTGCTTTGATGGTTGTCTGGCAATTTGAGTTAAGTAGTTATAATCTTTTCAGATTGGCAAATTAGGTATAATCTTTTCTGATAGGCAAGTTATCAATCTTTTCAGATTGATGTTGACATCTTCTGTAGTGGTTAGCTGCGATCGAGTGAAAATGTGCATCATTTCTCTGCACATTTTTCCTTTTCTGTTCTCGATTGCTGGTAGATTCCAATGGTGTAGAGCGGGTGGTCCTTTGGTCCGTTCTGGCAAGTTGATGATCTTTGCTGCAGTTGTTCTGTGTAGTAGTGTCCGTCTGTATTAGTAATGTTTCCCCCCCTTTTTTTTTTTTAAGTTGTGGGTTTTTATTTTGTTGATTTGTATTTTCCTCTTTATTATTTAATTATTTCATAAATGAAATGGGATTGTTTAAGTATAAGGGATTGAGTTATTTTATTATTTTGATTTAATTCTACAATGGATTCTACATTGTGATTGGCCGTATATATCCTCTAACCTTATGTTTAAAAGTCGCTTCTATAACGTTGTTTTTGTACGTCCTTAGCGCTGTTCTACGACAAGTACTTTTAGTGTGGGAAACTAGAGATTCCATGCCGTATAGTTCAATATGCTTGTATTCAGGTAGCGGTTTAGTGCCTAGTCTTGTTATCAGCAATAAGATGACTCATTGATGGGTGTATACAATTGACTTGCGGGGTTCGTCCTGCTACTGCGCTGTATATTGTATAGTGTTACAATCCTATTGGGGTAAGCTATAGGGTATGTTACTATTAATGAAAGTGGCACCCAGACTAAATATTGAAAAGGTTGTTCGGAAACAACTTATTTTGATGTTTTAAATTAGTAAACGAAGGATTTGTGATTTGCAATTGAGTTTTAAGTATGTTAAATTTGTAGCATGAATGTGGTGTGTGTTAATAATAAATGAATTTCTTAATTTTAGACTAAAAGCAAGTGCAGTTTTATTGACTAAACGAGTTTTGGAAGTAGATTTACGTTTTATATAAGTTTTAGTGTAGCATAAGTATTAATGTTTTAATTATAAAGGGTTTTTTTTTTTTTTTTTTTTTTTCCCCCTACGGGAGAGTATTGAATAGACGGTGAGATAACAAATGGGAAGTTTAGTATTTATATAGCGAGTTTATTAATATTAAGGTGAAATATTTACCTTGCGCGGTAAGCCAGTCCTGTATTATGTAAAGGACGAATTTAAGCTAATATTATGTTTGTTATAAATGTGAAATAGATTAAGTTTTATATTAGTTAAATTAGTGTGAATATTAGTATTGATAGTTATAATATGAATTCTTTACCTTGCGCGATGTGTGTGTTGTGTAGTTTGTCTAGTCCATTCCGTGGTCAGTTTTCCTTTGTTCCTTTGTTCTGGGGAGTGACCCCCTGCAGCTGCAGACATGTGCTCGGCGTGTACATTGCTGTTTGTAGTCCTAAATTCTCAGTTTCGGTGATATCCTTAGGTAAATTCCATTCTTGAATCCTTTTCATCTGTTTTGTTGTTTTTCTTGAGTCCCTTGAAGTGCAGCTTCGATGTTTTTTTTTGCTTCGATGTGTTTGTAGAAATCGGCAGCAGCGTGGCGCACGTCCGTCCTCCCTGGCGTCCATCTTGAAGTGGGCGCGAATGAGCAAGCAAGAGGAATTATAGTCGCTTATGCACTGTGTGCTTGTGCGACTTGTTTCAGTCCAAGGCTGGACCTGAGGCCCCTTTCGGGAGTCTCTACCCTAGGCTGGGCGATAGCCCCTCTAGTGAAGCACTCGGCCCGGGTTGGATGCCGCCCCAGGCTGGGCGACATTGCTCCACTAGAGAGGCACTTAGCCCTGTGCTGGGCTTTTAGCCCAAGTGCTGGGCCTTTACCATAGCTTTTCCGATAGACCTTCGACCTCTGACATACAGTCCATATCTACACATATCTGGCGAGGAAAGGAGGAAACGAAACCCGGAAAAGGCGCGCAAAAACACCACGGAAGCGCCCCAGGGACAGCCACACAGGGCACACCAAGACCCGCAACCACACGCCCCGACCTAACGGCAAGGTCGGGTTTAATGTCACATCTAGTCCAGTTATGCTAATGGACTTCCTTATACCAATGTTGTGTGAGCCACTCATTCAATTGGTAAAGCAATCAATGAGTTTTAATTTTGGTGGATTGGATATTATTGTTGAATTTGAATATATATCCACACCAACGAACGAGAATGCATAAACATACACCTATTTACTATCCACACCAACGAATGAGAATGCATAAAACACACACCTATATACTATCCACACCAACGGACGAGAACGCATAAAACATACACAACACTCTATTATCCACACCAACGAACGCGAATGCATAAAACACCGACCTATTTACTATCCTCACCAACGGACGAGAACGCATAAAATACACAATCTACTATCCACACCAACGAACTAGGACGGATAAAATACACACACATCTACTATCCCCACAAATGAATGAGAATGCATAAAACATACACATATATACTATCCAAACAAACGTACGCAATGCATAAAACCGCTACTCGGTTTTAGTGTCGGAACGCTATGATAGCTCATGTCATGGTGAGGGATAGAGAGAAGTCAAAGAGCATTTGTAATGATACATTTTTTTGAAAACAAACAATAGACACATTTTGTCAAAAGACAACATTTTTCATTCAACAAACAACTTACAATAAAGAATAACATCAAACAAATTATTTTTGACAAGGTTGACAACGTTGTGAAATCATATGAGATTTCCACTGATGGAAGTCATGAGACCATTGATGAACACTACGATTCCTAGCTAAAGACAAAAGATAGCCATAATGGTTACAAAACCATCATGCAACACTGCTTGTTCCGAGATGAGACTCCAAGCGTCGTCCAGATACTCGTCCAATTTTTCTTCTTGGCTCATCATCAGACATTTATCGTGTTGAATTTGACTGGGATGATCATTTTGACATCCATAACAATCTTTCTTACTCAATTCCGTAATTGTATCCGCCAGGTGTTTGGCAAAACAGGACACTAAATGTTGTTCTTGTTCTGGCCATCTGGACGTGACCACTACTTCGTTCTCTTTGTCTTGGTCTTGGGGTTCTATTTTCACGGTATCCTCCCATTCCATGTCCAAAGATTCTCCACCGTTCAAAGAGGGATAGGAGACTTCCATTGTTCTAATAGTCTAGAATGACTTCTCTCAAACTGTTGATTTCTGTGGTATTATCGAATTCGGCATACAGGATGACGTTTACTGTCTCAGTGAGAGCTTCTGCAAACTGAAGTTCCACACGCAGTTGACCAGATTTTATAGGGTGGAAATGTCCCTCGTCGCTGCCTTGGTCTGGAATGAAATCAAAAGCCCACAAAGTGTAACCTTCTTCATAATCTTCGTACGGAATGCCGTGGCTGGTGTTGGTTCCTAGTTGCCCAGTAGCTTCGTACAGGGACAAGTACGATCTCAAGTAATTCTTCTGGGCAAAGTTAGGTTCGAATGGTCTGGTACACAAGGTCTTGCCATCGCGACTGACTTCGATCTTGGATACTCTGTAGTGCTTAAACTGGAAAGGATTTTGATCGTGGGCTCCGTTGAGAGCTGCATTACTGACGATGCCAACGATTAAACGTTTGGCTAACTGTCCTTGGAACAGATGATCTTCGATCTTAAATCGGAGTCCAGCAGCAATGGTGAATGTGTTCACTTCTACACGTCGTATCGGATACTTGGCGTTCGATCTGCTCAATGTGTGACTAATGTCGTTTCCCGCTTTAGGTAACACTTCTACGCGACGCACGTAAAGTCTGGCTTTTTGGATGATGGTGTTGTACTCGTTGGCATGAGCCATCAAATGGAAAGCGACACTGTTGCGATTGAGTCTGATGCGAATATCCACTCCGTTCAGCAAATACTTGTCTTGCAACCACATTTCCAAATGCAAGCGATCCATCAGTTCTAAACTACGAGCGTACAGGATTTTCCTTCGACGGTTGTTAAAACCCACATTGTGAGGATTGTCATCGGCTGTCAGGGCTGTGTTGTTAAACGTGTCTTCACCTGCGGTGTCAGGTTTCCATAGCACGCAAGAATCCAGATGAGTGTTCTTGGCCTCTTTTCCGTACGTCAAGAGATTTTCCAGGTACGCTTGGTAAGGGTAAGTATCCATACTGCTGCTGACCAATTTGTTATTCAAGTACAAATCCACTTCGCTGAACAAGGAATGCATGAAATTGTTGACGGGAGCTACTCTGGCATCGGCTCCCGGATTGGTGTTGTCGGTTTTGATCACTTTCAGTTTCAGATACAATTAACTGCTATTCAGATCGATGTAATCTTCCGGCTGTCCTTTGATTTCAAACTCGATGGGAGCTGAATCCGTCAAAGAGGAGACGGGATGAAATTCGACCCATTGGGATTCTTGCATCGTCATCATGGTGGGTGGCATGGCAAACAGATCCAGTTCCGACTTGGAACAAGCACAAGACTCTCGGTACATCATTTTCTTTTTTTTTCTAATAATCAAAAACGTCTAACTCTCGGACGGTTTTTCTTTTCTTAGTCTTTCTAGCTCTAGGGGCGTGAAGTCCTCTGAAGGGGTGTTTTCGTCGTCTTTTTCTGCCTTGTCCTTGCTGTGGCGTCAGGGAAGCAGGAATGCCTGACTCGACAGCGTCCAGAGCATTTATAGGAGTTTCTCGTCGGCCCAAAATGTCTTTGCCCGTTTGAAGCAAGATATTTTTGCCTGCTGTCAAGAAAGCTTCTTTGGGGGTTTTGTTTGTCAATGATGACAGTTTGAAGAAATTCTTTACCTTGCGTCAATGCGGCATCTTTCAAGGCGTGCAATCCCCGTGTCACCATCGGTTTCAAAACGGGAGCCACCTTATGAAAGGCCGATTTTAGCATATCTCCTAAACCATGTCCTCGCTGTCGAGCGACTCCTTGGTACACAGGATACATGACTGACAAAGGATTAGAGTAATCGTTTTCGAAGATGGAGTTTCACTGTGACTTTCCCTTTGGTAAATGGAATATTTTGTCCTAGATCTCCTTTTATAGTAATGTTGACAGTGTCGAAATACGACTTACTGACGGGCAAATAGTGAGGATGTACAAATTCGCAGTGAACGTGATAGGTGTTTCCACCTTCCTCGTCAGCGTTCGTGGCAGAATCCACTTTGAAAGGAATGATACGCAGTAACGGTACGGAGGTGTGTCCCACCACGTTGTACTCCGCCACATCGGAGTACACAAAAATCAAATTCAGTCCTTGGTTCATTTCTACAGGGAATCGAAAATATTTCGCAAAATCCAAGTTGCTAGTAATGGCTGGTATTTCGGTTTTCACCTTGATCAACTTAGGGTCTCCACCCAAAATGTCATACAATTCAGGACAAAATGTAATGGCCAATACTTTGTCCTCTGAAAACTTGATGAGTAGGCGACGAGCTATTTTGTGGTATTCGATCGTGATACTTTTTCTGGTTCTTTCCAAGGCTTTGGCAAACACGGTATTGAATTTGGTTGAAATCGTGTTCACCAAATCTTGTCCACTAAAATAATAACCTGGGTGAATGGTCAACTGATAGGTGGCTCGTTTAGTTTTGGGATCTTGTGTTTTCATAGAGTCACTTGCAGTGGTGCGTTCATCCAAGGCTTGTTGCACTTGCTCGTCCTGAACTTCTACCGTAAAAGTGTTTTGATTTTCGATGATGTTTTTGATTTGTGTTGGGTGAATCATTTCCACCAAAGCCACTTCCCAATCGGCTTCGTGGTCCAATTGGATGGCCTGAAGTAATTTGGCCGTGTAACAGCACAAAGTGTTATTAGGAAACACCTCCATGGAACTGTCACTGGGTAACGTTAAATAAAATTGGTTGTTCATATTTCCAGAGTTCTAGTGTCCGAGGGGTCACTGGAAGTCAGAGGCGTGTCTAAAAGAGGATTGTTGTGATTGGATTGGTGACTGTTGGAAGGGGGGGCTGACGTTGGACACGCAAAGCTCCCGTTAGAGGAATATTTCAGGGACGGATTGCGAAGAAGGTAACCGATGCAACTGCTAAGTAAAATGGTCCACAATTGTTTGTCTCCTTGTTGCAAACTCAAATTGGCTATGGCAGCACCGATGACACAATACACCACAAAGATTTGGCAGAAAAGACGATTTGCGTTTTAGGCACACGTTCTCCACACCACACCCACAACGGTTGCTTTTGTAGATCTTGCAGAGAAGAACTGGGGGATGGAGTGGTCACTGCAGTAGCTGAGGCTGTGTTGAAGGGCATGATGGTCACTTCTTTTTATAGTCGATGATTTGCGAAGCGTCGGTCCAAGAGTCAAAACTGGGAGTATATCCTTTCCAACGTACTTTGACTTCTTTGACTCGTTTTCTTCCTACTTTTCGGGTTCTTCGATCGAGTATGTTTTCGATCTCGTACGCGTCGTCTTCTTTTTTGGTCACACGTTGTAACTCGGGCAAGTAAAACGTTCCTTTTAACACCTCTCCGTTTATGTCTTCTAATTTATAGACGGAAGGATGACGACCACGCACTCGTTCAGTGACACGAAATAATTTGGTGGTCCAATTGGGTAAGTAACCTTTGTCGAAAGTGCGTTTGGTTTTGCCAATGCGCACCAAATCTCCTGCTGCCAATACTTCAGTTTTCTTGGGGACAGTCACTGTCGGGGACGTACCAAACAGACGCTCGAAGACGGTGACATCGTTGGCGGGAGTCACTTCTTGGGGGGTACGTCCGATGCTTCGATGGTAAGATTGGTTGTACGCTTGGACGAGGTGCGGTAAGACGTCGATGTACTTGAGAGTGTGTTGATGCGTAAAATATTTCCACATGCGTTCTTTCAAGGTGCGTTGAAAACGTTCCACGATGCTGGCTTTGGTTTCGGGATTCTCGGTGGTGAAAAAATGAATGTCACGTTTCTTCAATTCTTTTTGGAACGCTTGGTTCAGAAATTCGGTGCCTTTGTCGGTTTGCCATAGAAGTGGGTGACGACCACATTGTTTCATCACCAGTTTGAGGGCTCGCACTAACTCACTGCTCGATTTGGAAGCCAATGGCACGACCCAAGCAAATTTGGAAAATAGGTCGATGACACAAAAGAAATATTTGTAGCCACGATTGTAGGTGGCCAAATGAGAGACATTGGCTAAATCGGCTTGCCATTGATGATCGATGCCCTCCACTCGGGTGCGACTTCTGGAAAATTTTCGTCGAATGGGTTTGTGGAAGGTGTACGTGGCTTGTTCTTGTGACCAGCGTTGTACTTGAGGTAAACGGATACTTTTCAGTCGAGTTTTGGCAGCACGATACAATTTCTGAATTCCTCCGTAACCTGCAGGATGGGATGGATCGTAGTAAATGCTGGCTAACACCTTCTCCATTTTTTTAATAAGCGATCCACTCTTTGCTGATGGTACTCTGAAGTGGTTTAGAAACGGTTTTACGTGTCCGATATGCCACGGGAGTAGAAGTCGAAGGTAGTTTTGGTGGTAGTGGTGGTGGTAATGGGATCGCTTTGGTCTTCTTTTCTTTTTTCACTTCTGGTTTCCCTTCTTTCTTTTTCACTTCTGTCGAAGGTGGAGTGGACATCATCTTTTAACCCACGCTTGAAGTTCATCTAGTTGCGGTATAGGGGAAGGGGTCAACAAGGACGCTGCAATCTTACTAGGGATGGGAGCTGCTGACGATGTTTGAAAGACTTCTCGCGCCTCTTCTTCCTCAGGCATACGTGAGGCTACGTCTGTCTTGACCGCTGCGGGTGGTAGTGGTGGTGTTGGTTGACTTTTCGTCAAGGCCTTAAAATCTTTCAGAGTGGGTAGAGCTGTTTCATCTAAAGCTTTCTGGTGAAAAAATTGCAGTCGTTGTAACAATTGACCGTTCCGTTGAGATGTTTCCGTTTCTGATAAATCGCTGCGATCAATCAATGATTGCAATTCGTGTTGTAACTGGAACATCTCGGTCAAATGAGGATTGGGAGGTAAATGCGTGGTTCGTTGTTCTTGCCAACGATGGTATTCCATCCATCGTTTGTAAGGCACTAAAGCTAGTTTTCGTCCTTCCATCGGATTTCAAGGATCACGTCTGAGATCTTTTGACTCCAAAGGTCCCTTTTATCTTCTTGGATTTTTTTTATCTTCATCTTCCCAGGATGTTTCCTAATAGTCCTTTCAGCAAGGGTCCTCCTATTGTTCCCATTACTCCTTTCAGTAAGGGTGCTCCCACATCTCCCATTACACCTTTCAGTAACATGTGCAAAAAGGGCAAAATTCCTCCGCGTTGCAGCAACATCTTTTTCTTTTGACCAATGGGTATTTTCTTTTGGACCATTTGGCGAAGAACGTGTCGATGTTTGGCTAAGCATTCTTTCTGGTGTTTAGATAAAGGTATTGTGCCTTTCAAGACATTCAGACAACATTCGCACACGGTATCGATGACGTCTTTGGAGGCAGTTTGAATAAGTTATTTTCGCATGGGTGGAGGAGCTTTGGACAGGACAGACAACATGTCCCAATGTTTAACTAAACGAAGAGGCGGTCCTTTTCTTTTCTTTCCTTTGGGGGTAGAAGAAGAATGTCTTTTTTGGGGTGACATCTTTCTCGGTTGGATAGTTGGTTGATTCCGTGGCACACAGCAAAAAAATATACTGACGTCGATGACTTGTCACACGGTCTTTTATCCTTTTAGGGGACTATCGCTTCGTCATAAAGGTGACGATGTGTTTTCCAAAATCGCCAAAGAATCCTCCTCTTTGGTGGCTCCTCTTTTTCTTTGGACGAGTGAGTCTTTCCTGGGAGTAGCGTCTATATTTGGCTAAGAGTTTTTTCGGATGACGATACTGTCCTTTTCTTTTTCCTTTCTGGACAGGAGAACGACGATGAGGAGACATCTTTTGGTGCACAACATGCACTAAAGTCCATGGCTTCACATGCGTCCTTTTATCTTAATTTTGGCTAGTGGTCATAGATTTAAATAGCTTGAAGAGTTTTGATCACGCCTGGTAATAAAAGACTAGTTATCCATCCTCCTTTTTGGTGACTTCTTCTTTTCTTTGAACGATTGTGTCTTTTCTGGGGGTGACGTCGCTGTTTGACTAAGCGTTTTTTTTTTGGATGACATGACTGTCTTTTTCTTTTTCCTTTTCCTTTCTTGGACAGAAGAAGGAACACGATGGTAACGGTGTGCAGTTCTTGGAGGGGACATCTTTGGGCGTGCAGCAGCACAAAAACACTGATACGTATTGTTTGCCTCGGGTCTTTTTTATACTGGAATGCGACGCCACTGATTGTCTTTACGTCGTATCAACTTGATGATAGGCAACACACGTCGTGGAGGAGTTCGCAAAAGACTAAATCGGGACAGTTCTTGCTTGGACAAATCCAGTAAACTCTGTAACACGCCCGATGTTTCTTGGACTTTAATTTTGGGGGCAGGTATTTTGTGAGCAACGGCCACTGGAGGTCGTGGCTTGCGAATGTAAGGTTGCGTCCTGGCGTCAGTGCCTCTCTTGCGGATAGAAGCTGTTTTCTGTGGACTTTACATTTTCTTTTTCTGTGGCTGTGACCTGGTCTTGACACCGTTGCTCTTTTTCTTTTTCTTCTGGGTACATCGGGGAGTGGCTTTTTTTTCTTGGGAACAACTTTGGGAGCATTGGGATCCCATTTTAAGAGGGAGCGAATGATGACACCTCCTAGAGAACCGCTACCTCCACGTCTCAAAATGATTTGCTTTTTGGTTTGAATGTCAGTGCGAGGATCGGCCAGTTGCGTCAAGGCTACTTTGTTGCTCTCAAAAAAACGTTTGGTTTGATGTGGAATATGAATGATGCCTTGCAGTAATTGACGTGCTGTCACCGTAAACCATCGTAAGACTTCTTTGAGACTAGCTTCTAAGACACGAGCACGTATTTGTGGATTTTTTTCGCGACTGATGCCGTACAAGGCACGAATCAATTTGATGGGAAGATGAGACTGAAGGGACGTCATGTTGACAATGTGTGAGACAGAGTCAAAGTGACCAAGGGTTTTATAGATTTTTATGAGTGAAGGTGGTTGTGGTTAAGTCGACGACGGGGACGTGCACACGACATACCCTCCGTCTTGACACCAGTGGTGAAACAGATGGGTACGAAATCGCAAATAATCGGGAGTGGTGGGTTTTAAATCCACGAGTAAATAGGCATGCGGGGTTTGAGTGGCATCGTCGTACGCATGAGTGAGCCAAGACGTTCCTAACTGTTTGGCTAACACTTGCACTTGCGATTTATCTCTAGGGCTTTTAAACAAGACCACGTAATGAGCATTGACACTGATGGTGCGATGGGCTTTACTTTGTTGAATCAAATTTTGAGTGATGTAAATGACACTGGCATTACGATGATGCCCTTTGCGCGTAAACCACAGTTTAATTTCTTCTTCGTCTTCTCCTAACATGTCGTCAAAGATGACCAAATGGATTTGACTAGGGTCAGACACAATCCCGTCGTCTTCGCTAGGAATGCCTTCTACAAACACGATGGAATCGCCTTGACTTTCTCACAGAAGGCTGTACGCCGATTGTCACTCTTTGTAACACCACACGATGCGTTGAGGGGAATGATCGATCAAACGTTTGACAAATTCGGTTTTGCCTGAACCGCAAGGTCCATCAATGAGCATGTTAAAGGGATGTCGAAGAAACAAGGCCTCCCAACTAGCACGATCTAAGTGTTCGTCGATGACTTTGATGGTGGAGGAAGAGGGAGCAGACACAGTAGAGGTAGTCATAATAGTAGCAGTGCAAGGAAAATGTCAGTTTTGACACGAAGACAGACAAGACAAGAGTTTTTATACTTTTTTCAGCACACGTTTATTGTCATCTTTAAATGTGAACAACACGAAAGACAAAAATACATAACAGCCAAATGGCTAAGTACATGAATAAAAGACACATCAAAACGATCATAGTGGAATATAAACAAGTCTCTATACAACATTTATGGTTGTCAAGAGGTGATGTCGTAGGGACAGTGTGTAATGTTCTTAGAGTCTCTACACTCGTTGGTACAGTCACACAGGGGTCCTTCCGGAATGGCCTTTCGGGGATGTTAATGACTGTCCTGTCCTGTCCTGAAGGGAGTGGTTCTTCTTTTTCTGGTAATGTCATTAACACAGGTTTAAAAGTTACTTTTTTTCACGGAACGTTTTAGTTGTTTAGGATTACAAATCTTTTGCATAGTGTGCCACTTCTTTAATCCAAGCTTCGAAGCCCCAACTTTTCCAGTCACGTACATCTTTCCAGTGAGGGTGTAAGTCACAAGCTACACACACATCGTCATACACATCTTCAGTACCTAAAAGATGACGAATCTTTTTTTTTCCGTAGAGGTAGAGAAGTATCGAGATGGAAGCGCAAAGCTGTGAGCAGAATGAGTCTCTCTTGTACATTTAATGGGACCACTTTCAATGCTTTTTGGAATGGTAGGTACTGTTCGTAAAGAGTCCACAAAGAATCAGCTGGTAAACGAAATCCCAGAAAGCAAGTCACTAAGACACACACTGCACGTCGACCCCAATTCAATGGACACAGTTCTCGTAATAGGTGTTGGTAATCCTCCACTGTTTGAATAGTGTCATTGATTTCCTTCCAAGGAATCTGTAGTATCACGAATGATAAAGGTCGTGGCATAGTAGTCTGTTTTTATAACTCTTTTCTCTTACCTCAAACACTTTTCCTAGAGCGAGAGTAACGGACGTAGTGAGTGATTTCTGACCACTGCCATTCCAGGAAACGGTCAAGAATGTCAATAAAATCTTCAAATGTAAATGGTCTAAAACGGAATAGTAGGATGAACGCACCCTTGATCCAGAGAAATCGGACTTATTTGTTGACTTTTGTCAATTTCCTCTGGTGAATTTCTCGACACAAAAGTTCTACAGTCACTAATTGAGATTTTACTCTGGCAAGTCCCTGCCAAATGTCCTTGTAGATCTTCCCTTGCAATTCATTTGGTAATCTTTGAAGATTATTTTCTACATGGGGTTTCAATACTTGTCTAGGGGTTGTCCAGTGTTTGACTCCTAGCCAAGGAGCTGGTTTCTTAAATGACATGGTAGGCCCACTTCAATGACGAGGTCCCACTAAAGGTAGGTAGTGACAATCTGGAGACCATCGAGAATGTTCCAGGTAAGCGCAATCTTTCTTCTCCCACTCGTGAAGTGACACACCACAACTGACGCACTTGACTTTATCCCCTTCGCCCAAGCAGATAAATCCAGCTCTGGCTAATTCTTTGGAGGTAGGTCCTCCCAGATATGTTGGCCATTTTCCTCGGAAGGTTTGGATCCGACTTTCATAGTGGCAGTATTCAGGCAAACGCACAGGGAACGAATATTCGTCTTTCACAGGTTCATTTTGATGAAGGTACGGTGAAATATGTAGGAGTTTGCTCAGTTTTACATGGCATCCGTAGGTTGTAACCGTATGGTTTCATAAGGATGACATCCACCATGAAAACCAGTAAAATGAAAAGGTGTACGATAACGAGTAGCATCGCTTTCGCATCCGTCAGGTTTGACACGCATAGCATCACTTTCCATGTTAGGTATGGTAGAAGTAGCTATAGCAAAGTTCCCATAATGATGTGGTACTGAATCGCTAAGTTCATAGCGTACGGCATCCCTGCAATCGCATGGCACAGCATCGCACTCGGGTTTGCTCTTGCTTGATACCTGCTGTTTGAAAGGATTCATCTTTCTCGCTTGGCAATGGTAGTCACAATAAACTATCGGTCTTGAAAGTTGTCCTTTTTAATATGTTGACCAATAACGTCGTGACCGTACGGTAAAGTGAAGTGATTGGGAAGCCGTACTCGCTTCTGGTACACGATTTGATAGACTTTTTCCAAGGGCCGGCCAACCATTTGGTGTGTGGGTAAACGTACAATCTTGTGCGGTTCGTGGGTGGTTACGTCAAAATTTCCATCCTGTCCAGACTGCAAGGCTTCTTTCAATAAACCAAAGTTCACCACTCGACTGGTGCGATAATTGAGAGTCAATCCTTTCACTTTACACTCCGTGTGTAATTCTCCTTGTGGGTCTCGGTATTCGTAGCCGTAATTTTTGGGACCGCCACTTGCAAAACTTAGAATCTTGTCGTCGGGATGCTCGTCCGCCCAGGTTCCTAAACGGTCTCCTTCGATGTCAGGTTGACAGTGACCTAGTCGATCGATGTAGATGCAACTGTCCATGTCAAAATACAGTACACGATCTACCAACAGTTTTAAAGCTTCGCACAGTTTCAAACGAGCATGCGCTGTCACGTAGGCTGCAATGACATTTCCAAATTCGTCGGCTTCTACAAAGTCCAGTTCTTCTTCGTAATTGACTAAGATCAAGTCCTCACGAACGACGTCCACGTGTTTCATGTATTTGGTTTTGTTTTGAATCATCTGGAAGTAGCGGGGAGGTTCTATCAAATACTCCGTCTTGGGTAAACACGGTCGTTGTGCCATTTTACCCCACAAACAATTCAACATTACTTTGGCAAACGATCGCCTTCCTTCGTTTTTCTCGATGTGGTCTAAAGTGATGCCTTCCTGTTCCCAGTATTTCTCTTTGAATTTCTTTTGGTTTTCGAGAGTGTGGCATCAGGAAGGATAGCCGCTGGCTTCTTGTTTCAGTTTTGAAAAGGCATCCACGTAGTCTGCGAAAATGCCTTTCTGAGTCTCGTCGCTCTTGTGGTATTTTACTGTCTTGGGAAAATGGTAAATTTCGTACACTTCTAACAGTTGGTATCCCAGGTCCAGAACTTTGAACAATTCCACGCTAACTCACGTTCCTGTCAAGGCGCGTTCTTCCTGGGTGTGCTGACAGGGTTGGTCTTGGTTGCACGTTTCGGCACAAGTACGGCACAAGGGAAACATCAGTTTTCCTTGGCAATGATGTGGTTAAACGGGATGGTACAAGTTCGTGGGAGGCAAGACTTTGCACTTGATCAATCCTTCGTATTGTCGAATTTTGTCCAGGTCGATGTGTTCCGTCAGCAATTGCAGGTGCCCTGCGTGAAAGTGACAATATTTGCACACGTAAGGATACAGAGAACACACGTCCAAGTATTTGATTTCCTCTCCTTTCTCTTCGTCGTCCTGGTACAGCAAACAGGTGGCATTCGTCCGTCCTCCGTACAAACTGGCCCTCGGGTTCAGTGGGTCCACCAACTTGTAACTTTCCACGATGCGTTTAAACTCGGGATCGGTTTTCAAACGGTGATCGTACTCGTGTTCCCACATTTCTACATCTCGGTATCCTTGCTCCTCTAACTTCAAGCGTCGCTGACAAGTGGCCTGGTACAAGTCGTCCATGGTTCGTTGTAGAAACTGATTTGTCTTTTTACGTTCAGGGTATTAGATGGGACATCCGTGAAATAAGCTCCCGTTAAACTCGTACACGATCTTGGCGTTTTCTAAGTCCCAGCCATCCACGAATACCTTCCGATGGTTTTTTTCGCCTCCTCCGTTGCGAGCATGTTGGATCCATTTTTCTTCCTTGTCGCACAAGTAATGTAACCAGCGTAAGGCTTTGACCGAGTATTGACGTTTGACAAAATTGGTTGTTTAAGGACTAATGACAGCTAGGGTGTTTTCGGGCATGAATCGTTGGCGGTACACTAAGGAACACGCTTTGGCAATGGTGAATGCTTCTTTCAAAGGATCGATCCCTCCGTGCTCCATGAACAGTTCTAGAAATTTTCCACAGCAACGCCGTAAAATGTCCACGTCGGAACGACAAAACTTTAACATTTCTTCCTGAAAGTCGAAGGGGACCGAGTCGTGAGTCTGCTACCAAACGTAGAAAGCTTCTATTTGTTCGGTGCGCATGTTGTCGGGGTCGTAGTAGTGAGCCTCAGGCAAATGGGGTAGAACGGCGTGTTGATTGGTTTCGGTATTGAAAAAGTGTGGAAAATAGCCTTTGGCCATCTCTGTCATTCCAAATGTTTTAGGCATGCGACTCAAAGGCATGGCCAAGTAACTCATCGAATCTTTAAACTGCACTTGACCCACTTGCATGGAAATGATTGTGGCTCCGTTCAAAATGACTTTAGGACGTTCGGAACTTTGTTCCGTATAGTATCTGAGGAGAAATTGTCCATAATATCCCGAAAAATTGTGAGCCATCACCGTGGCATAGCGATGACAATCTCCGTAACGTTCGATGTCTTCTTGGCTTCACATCTCGTCGATAGGGTCTAAGATCCATTGGGCAAAATCGGTCAGCGTGTTTGGTCCCCGAGATATCTTTTCACGTCCTCCAGGAATTTTGCTACAGTGAGGGCAATGAGTCAAGACAGGCTCTTGGATGCACTTCTCACACGCTCGGTGAGCTACGCAGAAATTAGGAATGTGAATGCCAGTCTCTTGCATGCATTCGAAATCGAAAAAGATGAAATGAACTTTCTTCTGGTCATTATCTTCTTCTTCTTCATGTTTGGATTGGTATTTTTGAACGTAGCATTGGTGTTCCAAGTCCACGACTTGGCGAGAAATGTGACATCGCTTCTTTCCTGAACAGACGTGCGCCTTGGCATTATTGGTACGTATGCCTTGTCCACGAGTAGGGCACAATCTCAGGAGCTGACAAGCCCTTTTCTGCTGTAAACCTTGCGTCTTTAAATGTTGTTGGTAACAAGTTGGACTCACAAACGTGCGCTGACAAGCTGGGCAATGCACTCGTTCTTGTCCTTCGCCCAGACAGGGTTTAGAGGCCAAACATCCTGAGCATTTCGATCCGCAATGATTATGTTGCACTCGATTGTTATAGCCATAGTCACATTTCTCACAGTAATAACTGTATGACAGGAATGCAGTGATACTGGTAATGGCATCAAAATGTTCATCGTGATGATAGACGTGAATGTATTTTCCGTCTTTGAAATCTTTGCCTCAAAACAACAGAGGTCCGCCACTTCTTGAGGGTGTACTTTCCAGGTGTAACGTGGAGCCAAGACGTCTTGCAACTTTTGCATTTCAGGAATGCCACAGGGTGTGTCTTTGGAAAGACCAGCTTGCTGTAACAGGAGTTCTGCTTCTCTTCGTTGTTTGGCTCGGCTAGATTTTTGAATAGTTTTCCAGGTTCTTTTCCATTCTACCGTGTCGTTCTTGTCGGCATACGTTCGTCCCACCACGATGACACGGGCTAAACACATCTGGTCTTGAGGGTTGTTAATTCGGACGAGGCTCGTTTTGGTGATGCGAGGATCGTCCACCAATAACACCTTTTTGCCATGTCCTGTCCCTTGGGGAAGAGACACGTGGGTCATGAACAGTGTCGATTTTCCATCGGTGATGTGAAACTTATTGTTGCACGTGTTGAATATTGTCGATGACTTTGGAAGGCGTCAATTCTGATGGACTGCTAAACTCGATCCAAACGGGTGACTTCAAACTGTCGTGATGAATAGAAAGTCTCAAGCGATCGTCTTCTTTGGCTTGACATTGCTGTTTCAGTGTGGTTAACAAAGAATCCCACATATCGGTGATGAACCCTTCCGCTTTCTCCAGTGGTTCGTCGGACTTGAAATCTTTAAACTTCACTGCGTACGCGTAGGCCATGGTTCTAAATTTTCTGGAGGAGCGTTTGTCCGTCTGTCGAATGTGGTAGTACTTTTCAGGGTTTACTGGTGGTGATGGACTTTAGTATGGTGTAGACTCTCTGGGCCTAGAATTCTGGTTCACTCATCTCATCTTCAAAATTGCTGGCATGAATTTAAGCCAAGACTTCAGCTACTGTGCCAGGCGAGAAATCACGTTTCTGCCTCTTACTTGCTTCTCCTTTCTTTACGAAATGATGCGATCGTTTCATCTTGACTGCAAAAAGTCAAATGACTACATTTGAAACGCCATGGACCTCTATATATCCATCTCAGACTCAGTGTATTTATAAAGGGCTGGTACCTTCCCTCTCAGTATTCATTTCGCTCTCAAGCTGACCAGCACGATGGAAGAACCCACACAGATCAGAAGTTCTCTGATTAGAGCTTTGCTAGGTGTCATAAGAAAGTTTTCTTCAGACAAGCCGACGGACTACTCTCCCTCCTTTCGTGATAAAAGTCAAGATACTTGCTATATCTGCCAGAAGAAAAGGCATTGGGCTGCAGAATGTCCAGACCGTCAAAAAAGCAAAACCAGTGTCAGAAGATCAAAATTCAGGATACTTGTTATCATTGTCAAGAGAAAGGACATTGGTCTTTTGACTGTCCTAAGAAAGAACAGGAGCAGGAGGAGAAGGAGGAAGAAAAAGGTACCCTCGGCAAAAGAAGAACCCCGGCACGTTCAGAAAGAGAAGACAGAAAAGAAAAGAAGACGAGAAAAAAGTGAGGAAGAAGAGGACGAGGAAAAAATGTGAAAGTGAAGAAAATCAGAAAACAGAGAGAGTGAAAGAAGAAAAAAGAGACAGAAGAAGTCTATGAACTTTTTTAAAAAGTGTTGTGTTATGTTGTGTTGTGACATTGAATTGTAAATATTTGTACCAGAATAGACCAGACTGATAAAAAGGTAAGTGTGTCTTGATTGTTTAGAATAATAAGGCCTACACTCACGCACTCACACACGTACATCATAGGGTTAAACAAGGGATTTTGAGTTTTAATTGATTTTGGCAAAATGAATATTATCTCTTTTCGAAAGAAGTGAGTGGTCCTGAAAAGGGCCTTTGGGTGTTTTTTTTTATATAAACAAACTTAGGAACGAGAAGCAATCTGCGTTAACTGCTTTAAGCCTTTGCCACGGCCAAGGTCTACTTCTGGACTTGCTCCTGTCAATCATTTTATTAGAAATCACTAGGGGTGGTATCTCCGGTGTAGTAACAGGGTTATACTGTTTGGCTCGTGAAGGTCTTTTTCTCTTGGGTCGTAATAAAGACGTCTGATACATTTGTTTCGGACTTCTTAACTCGGCCAAAATGTCCAAGAGTACCGTTACCGTTTGAGGTTCACTGTTCTCCTTCTCTCCTAGACCTTGTTTCTTCTCTACTGCTTCTTCTTCCTGTCGTTACCTTCTTGCCTCTTCTTCTTCTCGCTGTTGCTGTTCAAGGAGAAATGCTTGTTTTGCCTCTTTCTGATGCTGTAAAAATTTCTCCAAATTATATGTACATGTTTTATGCGTTCTGGTTCGTTTGTGTGGATAGTATATATGTGTGTGTTTTTAGCATTCTCCATTAGTTTGTGTGGATAGTAAAAAGGTGTGTGTTTTATGCTTTCTCATTCGTTGGTGAGGATAGTAAATAGGTGTGTGTTTTATGCATTCTCGTCCGTTGGTGTGGATAATATATATGTGTGTGTGTGTGTGTGTGTGTGTGTGTGTGTGTGTGTTTTATGCATTCTCGTTCGTTGGTGTGGTTAGTAAATAGGTGTGTGTTTTATGCTTTCTCATTCGTTGGCGAGAATAGTAAATATGGTATGTTTTATGCATTCTCATTCGTTGGTATGAATAGTAAATAGGTGTGTGTTTTATACTTTCTCATTCGTTGGTGTGGATAGTAAATATGGTACGTTTTATGCATTCTCGTACGTTGGTGTGGATAGTAAATAGGTGTGTGTTTTATGCTTTCTCATTCGTTGGTGAGGATAATAAATAGGTGTGTGTTTTATGCATTCTCGTCCGTTGGTGTGGATAGTAAATAGGTGTGTGTTTTATGCATTCTTATTCGTTGGTGTGGATAGTAAATAATATGTGAAGTGAGTGTAAGGGATGTTTTCGTTGTGCTTGAAGTATATAAAAGCATAGCGTTCGTCATTCGCGCCATTCAACGCTGAATATAAAAAATGGCTAGCAACATGGAGAGAATGATAAGATTGCTGAACGTAGCCAGGGATCAGGTGGCAGGAATGATAGAAGAGGAGGTGGAAAAAATAAGAGGCTTCATCCATCGTAAAATATGTGAGAGTGGGGACATTGAAGGACGCACTTGATAATGTCATCCAAGTGAGGTGCTTTTTAGAAGAGCAAGCAAATTTTACGGAGTGGTCTTTTGTCCTGTGGGGATTAAAGAAATTAAGGAAATCTGAAGACCTAATGAGAAAAGTGATGAAAGAAGAGGTAACGAAAATCAAAGATACATGGGTAAAAGAGAGAAAGGAGAAGGAAAACAGAAAGAGAAAAGAGGACTTTGAAAGACTAAATCAAAACTGGATGAAGGTACAGGAAAAGTTTAGAGAGATGGGACATCCTGACTGGATTCCAGACGAAGAAAAGAAAAAGAAGAAGAAAGGAATCATTGGAAAAGTGAAGAGCTGGTGAAACAAATGAAGCCAATAGAAGAAAAAGAACCCAAAGGCCCTTTTCAGGGCCACTCCACTGCCTCGAAAAGATTTATTCTTTCTTGTCTAAATAATTTATTCGATTGTATAATTTATCTTTTAACTCACAAAAACATTATTCTCTTATCTAAAATTTTTTTTTAGTCAGTTGTATAATTTGGGTATAATATTATAATATCCACAAACACGCACGTGAATGATTCAAACTTTATATAGAAATGACACAGGTGGCATGATGTCACGGTCCTTGCTACATTGTTGCAAGTGACCAGTACCGTGACGTCACCCTACCTGTGCCATTTCTCTTGTCGCTATACAAAATTCCCATTGTCCCTATACAGTCCCAGGGTGTGCTAGTCGCTATACAAAATTCCCATTGTCCCTATACAGTCCCAGGGTGATATTTTGTCCGTATAAATCTTGTCCGTATACAGTCCGGGGGGGGGGGGGGTCTGTAATGCTAATTCCCATTGTCCGTAGACTACCACAGGCCCAATATTTTTTGACGCTATACAGACCCAATTTTCCCCATGTTAAATTCCCCTTGACGCCAAAGTGCCGCGACACTTTTTACATGGAAGTCCCATTGTCCGTAGACTTCCCCACTATACTACTCAGTAGTAACATAGAAAATAGGACGAGAAAAAAAGAAACAAAACAGAAAGTTAAAAAAATGAATCAATGAGTCAATGAATGAATTAATAAAAACTAGAAAATATTCTGCCTTTTACACATTAGGAGCTGATTGTTCTCCTTAGATTTTCCATAAATGTGAATAAAAACGTGGATATAAAAATATGGGGACGGGGGCAGTGTGAATGTCACGGAAGGTATGTTTACCCTTTTACCATCATTTACTCCGTAGCTCAATAGAAATGTTTAATTTATTCAATTTCGATAACGTTGTTGTAATACAGACTTTTAACATTAGCACGGCAGTTTTAGCTGTTACAAAACTGAGTTAAGGATTTTATTTAATTTGGTTGCATCAGGATCTACGATTTGATGATTAATCCAGTGCACAATGTCCATGAACGCCGAAGAAATAGCAACTAAAGCCTTTTTAGCAATTTTTGGAATGGTGGCATCAATGCGTTTTGGTTGCAGTATCAGGTACAAGTCTCGATGCATGTAAAACGAACTACATTTGATCTTTCATAGACTGGCTAACTTTTAAAGCTAGCTATGTAATAAGTTGTAGATTTGTATTATATAGATAGAACCGTATATGAAAATGACTTGGCAACAGATATGGGCCATCCTCAGAAATTTGGCTGTCGCTGTCAAGACTAGACTAGACAAGACAAATTCTTTATTACAATCAGGTTTCAATACGCATGATATGAGGTAAAATATTAGCATCGCACTTTGCATACTTATACATCAGCCCTGGACGATATAATTTTTTTAGCACTAATTGCAATTTAACTGAGATTGATAGTATTATTACATAATTAGGGTTATTACTTCAATGGATACGATCATGTTGAAACTTAATTACATAGATAATAATATATTTGGGAAGACATGTCAAAAATACTATATATGGAACACAAATTAATATCTAGCAAACTCATTACTTTACAATGATGAACCTATGGTACATTTTTCTTACTTATAAAAGGAAAGAACAATATTCACATGGAATAAGGACGATTTTAAATTAATAAATTTTGATAAAATAATATCAACCATTTTAGACAAATTTCTTTAAACACAAAGATTATCGCAGCACAATAATTCCTTAAACTTTGATACATTATGTCTCGTATAGAAGTGTTTGGATAATAGTTGCTTTCTTTGTTCTCTGAAATAACTACATTCAGTTAGATAATGAAATTCATAATTTCACAGTTTTGCATGCAAATCATACAGAATCTTTCATATCTGGGCAAATTTTCCCATCTTCCCTTATCTATATGTAAACAGTGCTTACATCTTCGAAATTTATTATAGTTGCCTTACATTTTTATGGGTCAATTGACAAATAATGTTCTAATGTAAATTTCATTTTAAAAATTCTCTACTTATGGGCTTTTGTCAAGTTAGTGATGGATAATTCCCATTTTTGTATAAACTGATCGTGAAGGCTTACCTTAAATATTGTATCTAGCCAGCATTTGCTGGGAATGTTTTGATTAATCCAAATAAATTGCAACATTGTTTCTGATATGACATTTTGAATGCCCCAACCCACCTGCTTTTGCCTAGGACATTATTATAATCGTGCAATAGCCTCAGATGCATGATATAAGATAGTTTCGTTTGTTTAATTCCTGACAATTTCAAGTTCCGAATCTATTAATTTTGACTTCACGTTTTTTTCCTACATTTTCAAAAAATCATGATTTTCGTTTCTCTTGTGTTAATGATAACTTTATATTTTTGGCAGTGATAAAAGAATAAGTCAAAGTTATTTTGCATATCTCTCGGGTTATCTGAAAATGCAGCGGAATCGTCTGCATAGAGTAAAACAAATGGTTCTAAATATCGCACTATATCTCCATCCGGTATATCAACTGTAATGCATTACATTGCAACTCGAGTTCAGAAAATGATTCATAATGTCATTTAGATACAAGGCAAATAACACGGGAGAAAGGATCTCGCCTTGTCTAACTCTTTGATTACAAGTAAATAACCCTGATTTCTTTCCATTGTGGAATATACAGGACGTTACATCCATATACATATTCATTATCACCCTGAGTGTTTTCCCATTAATACCAGTGATAATCAGTTTTCTCCTCAAGCCAACACTCCATATCCTATGGAAAGCCTGAGTAGAATCCACAAAAGTGCAAAACAGTGGTTTAAGTCTTCTGTTTAAAAGATGTATTAAGGTATACAAGACATAAATATTATCAGTTGTAGAGTATTCTTTTCGAAAACCTTCCTGGACGTCAGACAGGAAAATGTTTTCTTTCAGAAAAAGCGAAGTTCTATTATTAAGTCTGTGTGTATGCGTGTGTGTGTGTGTGTGTGTGTGTGTGTGTGTGTGTGTGTGTGATTTAGATTTTCAACGTAGCTTTAACAATTTTTCAGTCATATCGCTACAATGTCTGCAGTGTGACAGTTTATAGTGATATCTAGCACTGGGGCATCATGCCGCAGACATGTGGCATGATGTCCCACCCAGTCACATTATCCTGACACCAGGCCAACCAGTCCTAACACTAACCTCTTATTGCTGAGTGCCAAGCTATGCAGCTGTTAGTACCATTTTTGTAAGTCTTTGGTATGACTCGGCCGGGGATCGAACCCACGGCCTCCCGCATCCAAGGCGGACGCTCTAACCACTAGGACACCGGAGCGGTTCTCTATTATTAAGAACAGCGCTAAATACCTTACCAAGACAACTCGTAAGAATAACTTGCCTGTAATTGGTAGGATCTGAAGTATCTTTTTTATTTTCATATATCGGTTTAATCAACCCTGTAGTCCAGGTTTCTGGAACAACACATGTATTTAAAATATGGTAAAAACTTACAAAAACGGGAAGAAAAACTGCTGAAGTACATTTCGAGTATTCATTCAAGATGGAATCTTCACCAGATGACTTTTTAGATTTCAAATTTCTCAGTACTTTGAGTATTTCCTCTGAAAGATTGGTTCATTTAGTACTGTGTAATGTTCTATATTTAATGGTTCCTCTTTGGTATCTGTCTCGTCATTATTCTCATCGGATGAGTTTATCTTCCTAAAATAATTATAAGATGTGTTCATTTTGATAGGAGTGTCGTCATTTACCTTAGTCAAATAGTTTAAAACTGACTCATATGGTTTTGGATTTGTCGTTTCTATGTTTCATAGTTTATCTTGAGTTTTGTCCTATGGCGGTTTGAATGTTTCTGATTGTTTCATTGTGAATTTCTACTGGCAGAAAGCATGTCATTCTTACTTTGGGGTGTGTATGATATTTATTTCTGGCTAGCCTACATTCTTTTCCCACAAAAATGGTTTGCTATGTACTTTATTATGGCATAAATATCCCATCTGCAAATGTTTTCTTAGCACTATTTAAAAAACGTTTTGCAATTCTTCAGAAATCTCATTTACCTTTTGTTGATCGATATTCGTTGTTTTCCTCAAGTCATAATTTATTAATTGAAGCTTAAATTGAATCTCTACTAATGCTTGCTATGAACATATTTTTCTTATCAGATCATAGTCGTTTTTGACACATTTTGAGTCATATAAGCACGTATTTACCTCCGTGTGTACCGTGAAAATTACTACATTATGAATGTCAGAGAGCATTGGACTAAATCATGAATACAAAATTTTTTTTGATGGAATCAAGATCTTCTGCAGTGGTAAGTAAATAGTCTATTACAATTACACCTTTACTTATACATTTGCCCATATATATTTATATACATATATATAACATATATATATATATATATATATATATATATATATATATATATATATATATATATATATATATATATATATATTGAAATTTCTACCAAGCTCTAATATGCGTTTGTCATAGTTATTTTGCGTCTTTTTGTTACAGGTACGTCTTCTCATTGGGATACTATTATTACTGAGATGCTGTGCATCGTTAAGGTAATAACAATCAATTTGATAAGATTATCAATGCTGTCATTATTGGTTCATAATGTAATAAAATCATCAATATCTGAAGCCCAGTTATTCCTGTCAGCAAGAAGACATCCCCCCGATACTTTTGGTATTGTGTCTAATTTTTAATTCTTTAAACTCATGTCAATGAATTTTGTCGCATGCTCACACGCCAGTCATTTTTTTCTCATTACAAGAGGAAATGACAGGTGGCTATTTGCACCGTAACAAATAAAAAATGTATATTTGTGAATTGCTCGAAAAGTTATACACAAAAAATGTAAATTGCAACCTCGAAAGTTTCAAAATTTTCTTCTATTTTACATCTGTACGATTCTATTCTCAAGTTAACTGTGTAGACAATTATCTCATAATCAAATTTAGTGTTGTCCATTTGCTGTTAATCAGAAATATTTCACAGGTTATGAAAGCAAATAACGTGTACATGCTATTTTCTGATCACCGTCTGTTGAAATCAGACCAGAATAAAACAGAATTGGATTGATCGCATGTATAAAAATGCAGAGTCAATATAATACGTAATTCATGTACAATGTATTGTTGCATACATGAATAAATAATGGCATAAAAACCTGTGTGCACATAAATCAGAGAGAGTCTAATGTTGAATGCATTATCCATATATTTACGTAGGTATTTTAGAAATTGCAAGTATACCGTCTGAGGGTCAGATATTCTATTTGTGTGCCTTCCGTAAATTGCCCTTCATTGCAATCTCATTAACTATATAAAATCATTAGCTATACAATGACCACACATATGCCTTGATCTGCAAGTATTCTTGTCATGAAAGAGACAAATATTCCAACAATGGTGTATGTTAAAATAAAATAAAATTTTTTTGTTCAGATGTGAAAGGTGGGTGTCATAAAGCTAATGCTTGAACCCAGTGTCACGCTCTGATACTTTTTATTGAATTACAGGACGAGATTGGTCTTAAGAAGTATAACCAACAGTACAGGAGATTAATATTGACATTGTAATGGAAGTATTGCTTTTTTCCAGTTGTGGAAAATGGAAATAATTTTCTTGACACATTGTACTATCAGCAGCCTCGTGCACATGTTAGTCAAAGGCCTCAGGTCTGGAATATTTTGATATTTCGGAAACTTTTACATCAACCGTACAGAATAACTATAACTATATATAACTACACACACACACACACACACACACACACACACACACACACACACATATATATATATATATATACATTAAAAATGACATGGCATTTAAAGTGTTGGTATAAAGCAATTTGATATACCAATACTATTGGTATATCAAATTGTAATCCGCCCATGTGTCCATAGTGACATTAAGACTTATGTTGATGAGCATAAGATCGAAATCTTGGAAAATGCTGCTCGTGCCGCTGACGAGTATTCCTTAGCTCATAAAATTCCTTTTGTAGGCAAGTCTTATACTCAGCAGTCTTCATGTAAAAAGGTATTTGAGCATAATACGAGCCCTTCTAAAACTCAATCTGGCACAACTTTTAGAAATCAAGCTTCTGATAAGCTTGATAAAAAATCCTTGTCTCTTCCTACGTGTACCTATTGCAGGAAGAAAAGACACGTTATTTCTGACTGCTTCAAATTGAAAAATAAGCATCAGAATCAAGACAGACCTATTCCTAATGCTCTTATTTCTAAGAGGTCAAGGTCACGGTCATGTATTGAAAGCAATACATTTGTTGGGTCTAATAAACCCCAGTCTGATTTTATTATGGAGAATTATGAACCATTCATGTTGAAGGTTCTTTATCACTCTTGGGTGATTTGGTCAATCCTATCCCTTTGAAAATTTTAAGGGACACAGGAGCTTCTCAGAGTCTTTTATTATCAGGTACTTTGCCTTTTCTGAGAAGTCTTCTTCTAATGAGAATGTTTTTATTCAGGGAGTAGAGTGCGGCTTTGTTAATGTTCCTCTCCATTCTGTAAATATGTCATCAGACTTAGTTTCAGGACCTGTGACAGTCGGAACAGTGTATTCTTTAGCCGTGGTTGGCATTCATTTATTACTAGGCAGTGACCTAGCTGGAGACAAGGTTGTGGTTAATCCACTTGTAACTGACAAGCCTTCTTTGGATCAGAAAGTCGATCCAATTGAAAAAGAATACCCTGATTTATACCCAGGCGGTGCAGTTACTAAAGCTATGGCAAAGAAAGCTCTTGAGAATGATGTTGATAAGGAAAGTATTCCTTTAGCTGACACATGTATTGGTCAGAATTTTCATGAGGCCACTTTGACTCCTTGTTTGGATCAAGCAAAAGGTATTGATCACTGTGATCCTCTTTAAACTACTCATTCTCTTTATTCTAATCAGGGTGACAAATGACAATCACTTGTCGTCGAAGAAGAAAAAGATCCCGAGATCTCCTGTTTGTTTCAGAGGGCCTGCTGGTAATGAGTGGTCAGTGAACTATCAAATTGTAGCTCCAAAATCTTACAGATAGGAAATACTTAGTCTGGCCCATGAAACTCCTCTGGCTGGTCATTTAGGGATTAATAAGACTTATCACAAGATCTTGAATCACTTTTATTGGCCAAAAATCAAAAGTGATGTTTGTAAATTTTGTAGATCTTGTCATACTTGTTAAATGGTAGGAAAACCCAATCAGAAGATACCTTAGGCTCATCTGCAACCTATTCCTGCATTTGATGAACTATTTAGCAGAAAAATGGTTGACTGTGTTGGTACCTTACCTAGGACCAAGTCAGGCAACCAATACTTGTTGACCATTATGTGTGCGTCAACAAGATTCCCAGAGGCAATTCCTTTGAGGAATACAAAAACTTAAACAATAGTAAAAGCTTTGATAAAGATTTTTACTCATTTTGGCCTTCCTAAAGCTGTCCAATCTGATCAAGGGTCAAATTTTATGGCTGAAGTTTTCAGCAAGTTATGTATGACTTAGGCATCAAACAATTCAAATCTTCTGTCTATCACCCTGAGAGCCAAGGGGCTTTAGAAAGATTTCATCAGACCTAGAAAAATATGATTCGATCATTTTGTTTTGATACAGGTAAAGATTGGGATGAAGGCATTCATTTACTATTGTTTGCTGTTCGGGAATCAGTTCAAGAATCTTTAGGATTCAGTCCCTTTGAACTAGTTTTTGGACACATTGTGCGTGGACCATTGAAGTTGTTGAAAGAGAAACTTCTTTCTAATGAAGATACTGAATTTAATCTTCTCGAGTATGTTTCCAATTTTAAGTATAAGCTGTCTCATTTTTACCTTGGTTTGCTAGGGAAATAAATTATTTGTTAAATTTTACAATGCTTGTTGTCTTCACTCTTTTCTTGTTACTTTTTGTAAGAGGCTAGACACGTAACAATATATATATATATATATATATATATATATATATATATATATATATATATATATATATATATATATATATATATATATATATATATAAGTTATATATATATATATATATTGCGAATCGGGTCCCTCATGTGATTTTCAATCACGCATAGACAACTTAACAAGCGGCCAGTTTTTGTACTATCTATTCACTAAAATGTTTTATACTCAACCCATTATTAACATGAAACATGAATAGTTTGTCCTACTAAAATTTCGATCCGAACTAATTTTAGCGCATTCGGTGAAACTCGGCACTGGAAAGTAAGTAACCTGACCAGCTGATTCAGGTTGTCATACATGCCCTCACGTCAATGTTTGTTTCAGCAGAAGTATCTCTAGTAGTATGAAAAGGCCGTTTTTGGCCTCTTTGTTCCCCTTTGGATTCCTGCCATCCAACTACGCCTTTAAACCCTTGACATAGTGTATATGTGACCGTTGCATGTTCATTATTTTTAATTTTGTACACACAGATACATACACACGCACACACACACACACATACACACAAACACACACACACACACACACACACACACACACACACACACACACACACACACACACACACACACACACACGTGACGTGACATCAGGGAGGCAGTCATTGGTAATGGAGTCTCGTTCGACGATAGCCAAATGCAACTAAGCAAAAAATGATTGAAGTAAAATTGGACGTCACTGGATTCCAACGGACAAAGTCTGGTTGTATTCCAGATGGCTTAGTACTCATTGACGGGGTACTTTGAGCTCCGTGATGGGTTATTTCTGCTCATTTGAACTGGAGAGACTGGAATTTAACTTATTTCCCTTTGCAAAGGAATTTGATTATGCCTACGGTAATAAATAGCTATTTTAGCTGTGAAAACCTTATGAGAAACTTTGAGTTACCGTAAGTCGCATAATGGATTCTATAAGGCCAGCTATCCGCCTAATCTTGAAATCCGTGAACCACCTGATGCATAGGAAGAAATAAAAAAGCGACGGGCCACCTGAAATGTAGTAGTGTTTCCGCCAATTAGATCTGCTGTCGCGTATGCATAGTAAGCGCCATGGCACTGAGATGCAACCAATGCACACCTGTCTGCCTCGGAAAATACTATGTGGCAGAACATGCCATTATGATTACTGTAAAACACATACGCAAATATTAAGTGATGGCCTAGATGCAATATCCTGCCTTAAATGTGTCATTCGAGTCAAATCACGTAATCAACTTTGTCAGATTTGTGGATCTGTTCGTGAATACTATAAAGCGCACAGAAATAAATCAAAACCTCAAACATCTAAGGCTGCACAAGCAGAAACAGATACAACAAGAAGAAACAATAAAACAGAAATAATTAAAATAATAATCAGGAATAAATAACTTGCAGTTTCCGATCAGCTGAAATACAAAATAAAGCCATCGACAGAATTTCACAATTAGAAAGGCGCTTTATCCTCCCCTAAGTATAAACATACCTACTGTGCAACGGCTAATACGGCTCGCATGGGAGCATGGAAAATACATACAAAGTCGCATGAGAAAGGCATTCTTACTTTGAGACCCATATATGTACCGAATCCACTCCATCATCACCAGTTGTCACTGCAGCAGCAACAACAGCAGCAGCAACAATTACAAATTAAACAAGGGTAAAACAACGAAGACAATTTACACATGAGTATAATATCCGAATACCCAGAGGTGCAAGAAAAGCGGAAGTAGACGAGGATGTAGTAGTAGACGAGTATGACCAAAACCACAACAATCACCAGTACCAAAATTGAAATTTCAGAAACGTAGTGGTGAATTGGAAAATCACGTGACAGTTATCCCACCCACATACAGACCAGGCAAACACGCATAAACGACTGAAGCAAAATTAGCTGAAACTCATTTACCACCAATCGAAGCATTTTAGTCATCGTTGTCGCGTGAAGGTATTTTAAAAGAAATTACGAACATGCAAGGAAAGTTTTGTCTGCATTCGAGCGCTAAAACCTCGGTGACTATCACGATCTGTATCTGTGCACTGATGTTTTGCTGCTCGCTATGTGTTTGGAAACTTTCATGATACAGCCATGCACGTGTACAAGCTGGATCCTGCACATTACTTCTCGTCACCGGGTATGGCCGATGACACATTCTTGCCCAAAACCAAACTCGAGTTAAAGTTGCACACTGACATTGATCAGAATCTGTTTATTGAGCAATCACTTTGTAGAGGAATATCAATATCAAATCACAGATACACTTGTGCCAACAACCCAAACGTGGAAGGATTTTGTTATGCATATTTAATTTACATTGGGTTTTTTTTTTGTTGTTGTTTTTTTAAAAATTGTTTTATTATAAACTATTATAATGTAATATTTACGTTGGACTTAACCTTGTCCAAAACCAAGTTTATTTTCTACTTCACCTGAATTATTGACCTTTTTATCCTGTAAAAGCTAATGCATTAATATCAGGATCATTATTAATAGAAGTAAACATGTTTATTTGGGTCTGGGTTTAGGTTATCGGAATTCCCAGCAATTTACCTGGCGTACCAGACATAGTCCAGATGTTATATTATAGTTTTAATACTAGACATTCTAATTATAACTAACATTTTATTTTGTAAACATTAAAAAGTTTCCAGAAGGATATTTTCCGTTAGGTAATAGTTATTTTAGAAAATACAGTTGTGACCTGGAGTCAAGTAGAGGACTATGTAATCTTGTCACTGAAAGATTATTCATTCGTGCTTTAAGATCTAGCAGATTGAACTTTGTATTATTGCTGTGTCCAGACGTTCATTTGGGCTGGAATTTATTTCTGCAAATTATTCATGTGAATTTTCTCTGGAAATATTGACTTTTTATAGCAAAATACTTTTAGACAGAGACATCATAGTGAATTTAAACCTGGAATAATATTACAGTGTTTCAACTAAAGACTGTTGATACAACACCACGATTCATGCCACTTCATGAACATCAACACTTTCTGCGTAATTTGTATCTCAAATAAAGTTTATTAAGACCATTTATTATTAGGATTTGTGTCTGTAATTCTAGGATTATTTGGGATTTAATTCTCAATACCGTAAGTTCTTTTTCTACATTTTCGCTTTGTATTTCAGGGAAATAAACAATTTGTTGAACTTCACATTGCTTGTTGCTTTTCACTCTTTTCAATTACTTGTTTTAAGTGCATAGACTCGTAACAGCATGACCCCGCTGACCCCAACTGTTACTTCATGTAGCTAGACGCGAATGACCTTTATGGTTGTTATGATAAAGCCATTTCCAGTTTGTAGATCGATCCTGCTCACATTGATCTACAAAACGTCGTACACGATCACAACATGCACAGCGTTCATGGATTCTTCTTTGAAATTGATTTGGAATATTTCGAGCACTTACGTCACTCACACAACGATTATCTGCTGACCCCAGAAGCAATATCGGTGCCCGCTTCATGGTTGTCCACATATTAGTGCGCGATCATTGATGAGTCCAGCCGCAAATACACTGAATGCACCAAACTAGTAACAAGGCTTCGGACCAAACACAACTATGTACGCGTGCGAAATCTCAGTTGTACTATGTGTAATCAAAATTAATCGAGTGCTCCAATTTTGTCAGCAAGAGTCGATGGTTCCGTAAATTGAGATGAACACGGACCTATGCACAATGGTCACTGATGATTTTGAAAACAAAATTCAAACTGCCTTTTTTGGAGAAAACCATTTAGAATATGCGCAAACGAATTCGAGTTTATCTTGTCCTGTGATACTGAGCAAGACAAACTTCGAAGGCTCATCGCTGACGGGAAGTTGAATAACGAAAATATCTTTGATGGCGGCTTATTACCGTTCACAGTAAATATCAAAACTAACGCTGATAAATCCAATCTATTTTGGATCGCCCTTCCTGGACTTGTCGAAGATGGTCATGTACGAGTTTTACGATGACAAGATCAAACCGTGTTGTCAAGAGCGGGTCATGATGTTGTACACTGATACTGACTCGTTGCTGATGCATATCACTACCGATCATATGTACGCGGACATTCTAAAACAAAGTTTTGTCAACAAAGTTTGTTGTAGAGAGTACCTAAAACAACATCCATTGTTTAGTAACGCCAATAAAAAGGTGACTGGCATGTTCAAAGACAAATACTCCGGCAAACTAATCGATGAGAATGTGTGACTGCGAGCCAAAATGTACTAGTTTGTGGTCGGAACCAAAAACATTATAAAAGCAAACGGTGTTCCAAAAGTGATTGTTTAAAAAGATCTCAAACACGAACTGTACCTGGAGTGTCTTCGAGACTAATATGAATTCACACAAACAGCAAATATGATCCGATCCAAGAGACATCGGATGGGTTTATACCAATGCACCAATGTGACTTTGTTCCCGCTTGATATTAAGCGATAGATGCTCTAGGATTGAATCACCGCTTACGCTTTTGGAACTTGTGCTGAAGTGAACCAGCTTAGGACTGATATAGGTCAACGCGTCAACGTGATAACACAAATCCTGGTAGCAGTTCCATATTTGCTTGAATGATTTGTCATTCCTCCCGTACAAATGAACAGCTGTTAGGTTTCGGTCCACCAGGTGAATATGGCCCCAATTGGAAACGGATTAGTTGTCTTGGAGTGTCAATCAGTTCGGAAATTGTAAATACATCCACGGACCATACCGGGTCAGTTGCACGACGCTGTTGCCCACCTTCCAGTTCTCCAGGTGCATACAAATACCGGACAATCTTGTCTCCAAGTGGTTGCAACGGTGCAGGCTGTGAAATCATTTTCTGAGTAATAGTAACGGTCTTTTGTAGAATCACATTTGCTAGTTTTAATCTAGTCGTGCTTACGACTTCATTGTTCAATGTTGCTATTACTAACGGAAGTCATTCTACCCAATCCTGTGACTGCACTGGCTTCATCAACGATTCCTGAACGTAATGATGACCAAATTAATGTTCTCCAAGAATGCAATTAAATCGTTCTACAATAGCTTGGTCACGACGTACAGGTCCAAGACGTACTCGCACATAGTGTGTAGCCAGCATTACAGCCACATAATAGGGAAATTCTTTGCCAGGATCCAATTGCAACAATCGTGGGTATTTGAGTGGTCCTCATGCATAAATGTGCTCGAGTGCATCTGCGTCACATGCAGAATCTTTTTACGCTAACGGCTCCGTTTCTTTTTATCTGATGGCCACATCTACAATGGTTAGAGCGTATTTAAAGATGCATAATCGTTCTTGTTGATCACGGACACGATCATGTGGAAGAAGAAAGAAAATCAGCTTTATGAACCACATCAGGTGTTTAGACATCGAACCAACCTCGTGAAATGTTTCTTGGTACTGGTAAATAGATATGACTCAGATGCCCTTGGTAATTAGAACGATTTTTCCTCCACTGACTTTTCTGCACAAGCAACACCCAAACCGCCCATGATTGGTAACGGAAATGTGTTTCCAAACTTAGTTATTGTGCTAATCATTGACCCTGCCAGATCAGGAAAAGCTACACAGTTGCTCAATATGTTTGTACGATGGTTAACATGGGATCGGTTGTATGTAATTGCACCATCGGCCGATGACCAACCGTGTTAGGATATTTTAAAAGATTTTCAAAACGAGATGAGTAACAAAAGGCCGTTGAGAAGTAGCAACAACATCATCGTCGATTTCTTTTCCACTACTGATGAAGCCCCTACGATTGTTGATTTAGATGCAAAAAAAAAATAATCTTGTTGTGTACGACCATGTGATGCTTGAAAATCAAGTCAATTCCGCACAAATATTTTCATGAGGCTGGCACAAAGACACGGACGTGGTTTATTTAACTCAACGATACGCACAAGAGCCAAACGTAATCCGTTACATCTGTAACATGTTAATAATATTTTATGGCACTGACGCGCATGGCCTTGGAAATATTGAACTTTGTGTGTCACCAAACACACGTGGGATGAATTTTGTGTCAGGTTTGAGCGAATCACAAAGGACCCATATAGTTTTCTAACCATTGATTTGACTGGAACTTGTGGGAGTAAATATCTTGCTGGTCTGGATACGAACGCCTCTCATGTGGATGCGTCAATTTAACAAAAAATCCAAATAATCATCATAAATATATGGCAGTGATGTTATAGAGGAGAATGGGGAGCAACGCAGTAAAGCTACTCTCGAAAAGCAACATTTAATTGGAAAAGTAATAGAAGGCTGCACAAAGTCAAATATATGTTACAGTAGCTTCAGACTGCACGAGAAGGTCTCAGAGCGGGGTTTGAACAAACATTTGTACCGCCAATTAAACCAACCACAAAGTTGCCGAACGTTCTGATAATATTAAAAGGGCCGACAGAGCAACCGTACAACAAGTATCAGCGCTCATGGGAACAGAAGCAGTCCCTGGTCATGTTCGTAAGATAGCCAAATGTACCAGAGATATAAAAAGCAACAAGAACAACTGCAGAGACGATTACGCATTTGCCAGAGGTAAACGGGGAATGCTGAAATTGGAGAAACCTCTGGTACATTAACAAACGCACCGGTGAACTTGTTGAAGACTTTGGAGAGGTAATTGCCAAAATACCAGACGTGCCACTATTAAGGGAAGAGTTAGTTGCAAACATTGCACATAAAACACAACCAAAACAAAGACCTGCACTTACACAGAAAGAAGTTCAGAGACGGATGGATAAACATCGATTATTCAAAGCAGAAGATCTAGGTATATCTAAAGCCGAGTTTACCGAATTACAAGCAAAAATAGAAAACAAAACATACAAAGTGGTTCGATCAGCAGCCTAAACGTGATTATTCTTCCATGACAAGGGAAGAAACACAACAAATGGGTGGACGAATGAGTAAAAGGGTATAAAAATAACTATCAAAAGAAGGAATTGATTTTGATGGACTGTGTGACCCTAGCAATCTTGCAGATAGATTGGAAATACTTGTGGGATCAGTTTGTGCGGGCAACAATGCACCTGATGACATTAATGAGGCAATATCGATTTATCAAAGGATTCTCACAAATGATCTTATGGACAGAGATAAATATCGCTTTTCGATGCATGAACTTTTTGAACAAATTCATGATATATAAAACGCCGATTATGAGTTCTGAAACAATTGAGACGGTGCATGTGTCACGTGAAATCAATGCATCAGTGCAACAGGAAGTTGTAAATACAACTCAGAGCGGGACCTCGATCATTACCGTCTCATCCAAGAAACCAGAATTCAGTGTAACTTTTCCTGCACCTATGACTGCCGTTGACACATGCACATTTGAGATCATATTAGCATTGTTCCGAGTGTATTATAGGCGGCCTAATATCCGATCCTAACCGCTTGGTTGTCTGCCGACAAATAACTCATTTGTGTGTTCATCAGATAATGGTGCCACCTGGCACAATACTGACCGTCGTACGGACGCGTACGATATTACCTTAATCAATGATGAGGCTCGCCGAAGAATTTAAGTGTTGACTGGCAAGGACTCCAAAAATTTATATTCGGGAACATAAATCCCAAACACAGATCCGTTATTGTCTTCGCATCTCTACAATGTCTGGTTAACATTGGACAGTCGTCGTTGTAAACAGTTCTTGGTTGGCTCAAACATCTTCCCGAAAAGATGCATATTTTTGCCTGCAGGACCCAAAAGAACAGGATATCATATCAGTCCTGACATTGTGAGCATTACTTCAACGACGAAGATCAATTTGACCTGTGACGCTATCAGCGATGGTTATGAAAGTTAGTCTGAAACAACAGGAGTAGTTGTTCAGGGTTAGATTCTGCTTGCTTTTTACCAACCGTGGAACCAGGTGATTCATTATCGATTACGCCCGCTGCAGCTGTATATCTTCCAATCCAGAATAATCGGATGGCCCATATTTGTTTTTCTCTTGTGGATCAAGATGGGGACGTGGTTGATATGCGCGTTAAAATATTAACACTCCGACTGTGCATTAGAAATTAAACAGACAAATACTACTACTACTACTACTACTACTACTACTACTACTACTACTAATAATAATAATAATAATGGTCATGTGTTGAAGTGAGAAAACCATTCGTGTAGTTAACGCGAAATAATCCCTGTGTACATGTCACATTACGGACTTGGGCTCGTTGATGATGTTCGTGGATTATTTGCAGGCGCACTAAAAGTACTTGCGGAATTACCATCGCGCGCTGCACCCATCGCTAAACAAGCTACAAGCTGTAGACAGTATTAAAAGTGCTACTGTGGATAGATTAAAACGACTAGATTCGCAGGCAGCTCAGTCGCTTCGAGATCGATTAAGGCGATTAATAACACGAGTATCAGCAATAAAAGATCAATTATATTACCATCGACAGAATCAATGCTGTATTCAGTTAGTAAAATCATTAACGAAGCCGCTCAACAGCGATTAACAGATTCAGCGATTGCAAATCTGGCAATGGGAAGTGGATTTAGACGTGAGTGGCAAAGCCGTGACGAAGTGGTATTAAAGAAAATCAGTAATGTATGAGTGAAAACTAAAGGTTATTGTAACGGCACATTTTAAGGATGTATTTTATCCAGCAGTTGACATGGGAGTGCCTATGTTAGTGGATCGAAGAAAGAGAGATTTCGAGTATTACTCATATCCAGCCAGGGATCCGAATCAATTAAAAAAATAGAATTGCCAATACATAATACATCAAGGTTTTTCCTTCCATAAGAGGTAATTTCGGTAATTGATGAAAAACTGGTACCTGAGAACAATGCCAATTATGATGCCAGTACCCTTGTAGGATTTGTTAGCAACAGTATCATCGCGTTATTTAACAGTGCACATTATTAGCACATTATATCGATGGAGTGGAAATTGAATCAATTCAAGTCAATGTTGACATGGCCACAGCAATTCAGATACAGCGATGATTACACGAGAACAGCTGATCCAACAATTATGTTTGTCCAAAATTATCTGATCACCATTATAGACTACATATAATCAGACTGCCCCGAACGGCTGCTGGTGATGCTAATCCAGCTGTGGAAAATCTACCGTTTCCTAATCCTAATTTCAACCTTGGATTTGCACAGCGTCGATCACAAATCATTTGTGCTTCTTTAAGATTTTCGTGCGCAATTTCCCTCTCACATCTGTGGGTTTTGTAGACATGTTCGCAAGGTAATATTTGGAGCTAAACATGCAGTCACTTTGTTTCGCAAAAACAAGTCCAACGATGCAGTTTGGCGTTATGCAGGTGCTGCTGCTGGTAAAGTTGTATTATAAATATTAATATTGCGGTTGTCAATATTATCCCCTCCGCTGAGTAGTGAATCACGTCTGTTATCCAGTCGGGAATCACTTCAACGCTGTTGTTTCTCCCACATACCACAAACGCATATACACCAACTGCTATTGCAGGACAGTTTACTTGGCTTATAAGTACTCAGAATGGCCTTACTGCACCAAAACGTGTTTTAGACATTTCAACCTACAGCTCGAGATTATGGAACGGCACAGAGTAAAATGATATTTGACAACTTAGAAGTGACCGACGTATCTCTGGGTTAAACGGCCATCAAGAACTCTCTGAAGAAATTCGGCTTACCTATGCAAAAGCCACTCCTCAAATTACACGTGCATATCACAATCTGTGGTCGTACATGGACCGGCATCAAAATGTTGGCATGGGTCTGCAGATTTCTCAACAAGACTTTCGTACTTTGTACCCGAGTTGTTACTTTCATTTTGGAGTTGTACAGATAGTCCGTCGTTGACGTGTATTTTCATGCACGTGTTGGTAATGCTGGTGGTGGTTATCGGTGCTATTCTGTGATTATTTCTGACAAGACACTGTTACTGGAGGGTGCTGGTGGTCGATTGAGAGTGATCAATGCACCTATGGAAAATTCGTTGGAGTTTTTCAAATTTATAATTAAACCTGTTACATATTTGAATGATAATGTCCTATGTCCAAAAAGTGAGGGTCGGCCTTACTCAAAATTAACTTGCGAAAATAAAGAAACGCAATCAAACATAAGGTGCGATAGCCAGGATCATATTTGGTTATCATAACCGGAACTAAAGGTACGTAGGGTCGAACGGTAATGTGGATAAATGATAAGTAACATCTTGGTTTTAAATATGCACCACTAATATCACGAATTACCACACCGAACAGCATTGAAGTGCAATTGTACGCTGTTGCATTTCCAACATCAACGGTCAGTGGAGATTAAATTCAGTTTAAAGCACTCAACGTTTATCCAGAGAGGTTTCTAACCGTCTTTGGCGTTAGAGTTTAAGATTCTCATTGATATATAAGTAATGGAATCTGGCCGCGGTGATGTAGCTGAGGAATTTACCATAGACGGGCTTCTGGAGTAGCTGATAGCTGATGCTGACATCGATAATCATTTTGCTCCACTTCTCGATCTTTGTCAAAATGGTGTTAACAAAGTCTCGTTTAAACTGTTATATAATTTTGCTAAGGGTCAAGTAGAAACTGCAATATGGAATCACCCTAATGTAATGCTACCAACTCGAGGTCAGTTTGGAATCATTTTAAGTGCATGTGAAAATGATCAAGCGTTGACTTCAGCATCAGGTGTAAGAACACTGGGATTGTTTCTACAATGGTGAAGTAGCATTCACCGATGAATCCGCCCCAGTTACATTTGCGAACGAATATTGTCCATAAATATTGACTCAACTCAGACAAAAACGATCTCGACTGTCATTCGATAAAAAATCACTTGTTCGAGTAATAGTTATTGGACAAAGACGATCGTCGGGTGTCAAAGGTGCTAGCGTAATAAGTATTTTTTAAACGATCGTAATGCCATATTACCAGAACGCACAATCGCCTAAAATTTAAATATTCCGAGGCAGAGGTTTTTTTATGACTGGATGACAACTGTATCATTAAGAAAGTGTTCCTGGCTAGAAGTGATGTGAATATTGCGCCTGCAGGTGATGATGAGACCTTAGAATGTCTGCCTGTCGTGCAATCAAAATAGGCGATTGTATTATTAATAGAAGACCTAATACAGGCCCTCAGTCTTACCGACGTGAAAAAAGTCGAAGCTGAACAACAGCTGCGAGAAGAAAATTCCAAGAGAACCGCGCTGATCACAAGATACAAACGTGCGTGTTTGGTCGTGGAGGCTATTTGCGGTCTTGTCGCAGCAAGGACCGTTGGTCTTAGTGTGACTGGAATCACATCCACATCAGCCATCGTAGGTGCACCATTTGGTATTATTGTTATTGGGAGTTATATCGATGGTAACTGGTTTCTCGAGTGGTGCTTACACATTAATTTCGATGCGATTTCATTCGTGAATACGCACCTATTCGAAACTGACTGCGGACACACAAAGCAGTCTCAATACGATCAGTATATTGTATTCAGTCGCAATCGAAGATTAAAGAATCAGTGCGGCTGAGTTTGAGATCGTTCTGGCAGATATGGAAAATCACAGAAATTACGAACAAAAACAAGAAACAACGCAGATTCAGCGACAGAAAATAGTCAAATAAAAAAGGCCTTCACGCAGAAAACTGGCTTATCGATCGAAAACACGTTAGGTCGCAGACTCTGTGTGCGTGCGTGAGTGTGTGGGTGTGTGTGTGTGTGTGTGAATTGATCGCTACGATAGGCTGGCCTGAATAAATACCCTCTGCTGAATTTCGATTCTACAATCACAGTAGAGTAGTATCAGTAGTATCAAAGGCTGGGGTCTTCCTCCTTTTTAGGAAACCTTCTGGAATACTACCATCAGGACGAGACTCTAAACCCCACCCCACCCCACCTCCGCCATGACAGGCTCCCTCACGGCACGTGTATGTACAAAATTAAAAGTGATCAACATGCAAAGGTCACATATAGACTATATCATGGGGTTAGAGGCTAAGATGAATTGTAAGAATTCGAAGGGGATTTTTTTTAAAGAAAAGCCAAAATCGGCCTTTTCATACTACTTCTCTCGTTGATGCAACGCAGTACATGATTCTCTCTTTGTCATATTCACAACCTAACATTGTTCTCTATGACAGTGTTTGACACGCTTGCTGAGGTACGATAGAAAGTACATTTATTTCACCAAGCATTGAGGTCTGTGGAAAAACAATTGGTACCGTGATAACCTATACGGAGACCCAGGTCATATAAGAACGAGCAAACAACAACAAACGCTTTCCCACAGTGTCAGTAATTCCATTTATTTTGCTGACTATCCTTCAACGTAATATCCGCTTAGAATCTCATGAAATTTTGTTTTTTGAATTCATGACGTGTAGTAATTCGACGGGATTTTTACTACGTTTGACAACTTAAACATTTTGGCAGTTGCTGTTTTCTGAATGTTTCCTCAAGTCAGCGGTGGCCGTTGAATTGCTGCCAGCAACTGGCGATTAGGCGAACCATGCAATCATCCCCCCCCCTCGAAAAAAAGGCTCCCCATTGTTTGTCTTTGGGCAACACATTTTGTTCTAACCAAACAAAACCAAACTCAGATTAGAAAAGTTAAAATATAATAGAGATAATGCTATTTTACAGAGATCAGTGTTTAACAAAGAGCCTTCAGTCAGTGTTCATCATTGGAATTCATAACAGGAATATTGGTTGAATGGGAATATCTTATGCAGGTAACATTAGCGGACCATAAAATTTACAAATATTTTCCAAACTTGAATATAGTAGATATAGCGTTTTTTGAACAACGTCTGAAGGAAAAATAGTTTTATCGTATTTAAAATATTTCATGTACCACAAGGCAAAATGTGCATTGCTGGACCGGGGTTCAACTCCAGATCTCATGATCACTGGACGGGCGGTATACAATATAATCTATCAGCTCTGAGGCTCCATTCAGGTACCCGCAACACATTACCCTACTTTCCACCGCAATCCTTTTTATAATCAGATAGAAAGACTCTCACACCTGGAAAAATCTTCAAATATCTGATCCAACCACGGCCATTAAATGTCACAGGAAACGTGTATGGCCTAGTCAAATATTGAGCTGATATACCTCGAATGCTAGGAATTCTATTAAGCTGTGCAAGCTGCGCAAACATACAGGTAACAGCGACCCACGGAAAACTGGAACCACCTTTATATCCAACGGATAAGAAAACGTATTTTTGTACTTTGTTTACCCCCCCCCCCCGCGAACTAGATATTTAGATTTTTTTCTACCCACGTTCAGTTGTACATATAGTGCTATTGCGAAATACAAGCAAAAACAAGTCAGACTGACATTGTAAGAAGTAACAAACGTTCTTTGTTCACAGATGGAAGATTAGGCTTTATAATGCTAGTGTTGGGGTGCGGGAGTATTCAACGCTATTGACCCAGAATTAATATCACGTTTCGGTGATTTCATATTTCTTGCTAGACGAGGTCAAGAAGTAATACTAACAATATATAGGATATAAATACTACCCACGTTACGTGTTAATCTCCTTTTCTCGAAAACAATTTTATCGAGATATTGCGGTAACAAGTCCAGCCTTGTGAACTGGCAGGTGTTTAGTTAAAGCCGTCAGATGTGGAATGGTTTGAAGACTTATTTTCAACCATACAGAGTAACCATATAGATTCTGCAGATATTCCTGCTTTAATCCACATTTATGAATTTACAGTTCGCATACACAGTCGACAAGAAAATTGGTACCAATAACACAGTAATGAATTTGTATATGTGATCAGCTTGACTTGAAGACAATATACATGTATGCGGTCCCTTTTTTACCCATTAGGTCAAAAAGACAATATACATGTATGTGGTCCCTTTTTTACCCATTAGGTAAAAAAGACAAGAAAATTGGTACCAATAACACAGGAATTAATTTGCATATGTGATCAGCCTGACTTGAAGACAATATACATGTATGTGGTCCCATTTTTACCCATTAGGTCAAAAAGACAATATACATGTATGTGGTCCCTTTTGTACCCATTAGGCAAAAAAAAAAGACAAGACAATTGGTACCAATAACACAGGAATTAATTTGTATATGTGATCAGCCTTACTTGAAGACAATATACATGTATGTGGTCCCTTTTTTACCTATTAGGTAAAAAAAGACAATATACATGTATGTGGTCCCTTTTTTACCCATTAGGTCAAAAAGACTATACATGTATGTGGTCCCTTGTTTACTCATTAGGTACAAAAAGACAAGACAATTGGTACCAATAACACGGGAATTAAGTTTTATATGTGATCAGCCTGACTTGAAGACAATATACATGTATGTGGTTCCTTTTTACCCATTAGGTCAAAAAAAGACAAGAAAATTGGTACCAATAACACAGGAATTAATTTGTATATGTGATCAGACTGACTTGAATTCAATATACATGTATATGGTCCTTTTTTGCCCATTAGGTCAAAAAAAGACAATATACATGTATGTGGTCCCCTTTTTACCCATTGGGTCAAAAAAAGACAATATACATGTATGAGGTCCTTTTTTTTACCCATTAGGTCAAAAAAGATAAGAAACTGTGAAATAAGAGTTATTAGCACCATATGCTTTATATGACACGTAATATACATGTATGTGGAAGTACAGATACTTTTTTTAGAATCATGCGTTACGAAACAAAAGGATAAATTTCGATAACGGCCTTTTTTGGCCCCCCCCCCCCCCAAGCGATAAATTAAAATGTCTGTAAGATTATTTGTTATGGTTACGCCATATCCACTATTTGTTATGATTATCAATATCCACTATTTGTTATGGTTATCAATATCCACTATTTGTGTATTAAAATAAATGGAGGAAAGAGGGTAAGTGCTACTAGATGAAAAAAAAACTGTATTAATATGTAAACTGTTTTAATTCGATTTTGCTTCCCATCATTTTGGAGAACCATTTGATATCAAATAAGAAATGATCTTAAAAAAGTAAAGATGCCAAAAAGTGGCTGACAGGAAAGGAATTCAGGTTTAAAGGGTTTTATCTACCGGAATATATCCCATTTTCTACTTGACCATCTGACACGATTTGATTATATCCCATTTTCTACTTGACCATCTGACACGATTTAATTATATCCCATTTTCTACTTGACCATCTGACACGATTTGATTATATCCCATTTTCTACTTGACCATCTGACACGATTTGATTATATCCCATTTTCTACTTGACCATCTGACACGATTTGATTATATCCCATTTTCTACTTGACCATCTGACACTATTTGATTATATCCCATTTTCTACTTAACCATCTGACACGATTTGATTATATCCCACTTTCTACTTGACCATCTGACACGATTTGATAATTTATTAGAGAAAATATCTTAGACCAGTATGCCGTGAGGAAAATATGTTGGTGTTTCGGTGACGTGTTGTTTTTCCCCCATTAGCATACCGATCTAAGATAAACTGTTTTGTACATTCTTGAATCGTATCAGATTTAATAAAATGTGACATATTCGGGTAGAAACAGGGTTTTCTTTCTCGAAGCTCCGGTGGCCTAATGGTTAGAGCGTCCGCCTCGGATGCGGGAGGTCGTGGGTTCGATCCCCGGTCGAGTCATACCAAAGACTTACAAAAATGGTACTAACAGCTGCCTCGCTTGGCGCTCAGCATTAAGAGGTTAGTGTTAGGACTGGTCGGCCTGGTATCAGGATAATGTGACTGGGTGGGACATCATGCTACATATTTATCGACTTGTATTTTCTTAAATACATGAATGTACTTGGAGTTCCTAAGGTTGTCGTTTCCAACGGCAACTAGCAGAGTCAACAATAATATACGCGTAGGTATTTGTGATATTTATGCATTCCTTTGAGTCACCTGTAACCTTAAGAACTTCTTCGATATAAATTGCAACGCTAAAATTAAAGCTTTAATTGGAAATAATTTCATATTTACTTTAATTATTTGCACTGTATAATCCAGATCTGAAAACTGAGCACCATTTTTAGGTGCCATAACACCCCCTCCCTGTTTATCGGCTCGTCAATCCTTGGAATACAATTACATATGACTGACTGATCTTAAGTTTGAGCTGTGCGTAGCCACTTCGCCATGTACGTCTATCAATTACATCGTATTCAATGACACGTGATACAGATTCATTTCATTAGATCGGGGATCGTCTCAAACTCCTCTCTCTCTCTCTCTCTCTCTCTCTCTCTCTCTCTCTCACACACACACACACACACACACACACACACAC